>JANTFA010033674.1:0-15568 GCA_026413405.1 Phytosciara flavipes | reverse complement strand
TTGGTTTCCTTTTGACATTCAGTTTGCCTTGTATGTACACGAAAACGACACACATACATCCAAAATATTATTTTTCAATTCGAAGTGTCAGTTTGTTCTATTGAGAGACCCCTTGTTTAAACTTGACTGAAAGTTTAACATCATATAGAAATATGTCCCTTGCGGAAATGATCCATTACATGGTAGAACATTTTCGGTTAATTTCTCATGAATTGTTATGTCGAAATTCAACTTTCGCATGTGGCTATCACTAATCTAGACTACATTGAATGCTGCTACGAAATTCATTGATCCATTGACAAAAGAAAACTCAGCAACTTGCTTCGATAACTGTATCTCCACAAGTGCATACTTGCATACCTCGCCTCCGGCCCAGACTTTCAAACTCTAAATTTGTCAGTTACGAAAGCTCGTTGCTCAAAAACACGATGTGAGTTTGCTTTTATCCCAAAATGTTTCCTTCATGCAATAAATTACCCTGGCAGCTAGAACTATATATGTTTGACCACATTTTGGATCAACAAAGTATCTTAGAGCAATGTAAAATCAAAGATTGTGGGTCCGCCATTTCGAAGTTTTTCCATGTTTAGATGAACTTATGAAAAGTCGGTGTTTATTAGAGCAATTTTTATTTAAACTTCTTTTCTGCCCTACTTTGCATAAGGAACACAATGTTTTTTATGCAAATTATTTTATGCCCAACTAAAATTTTTCGAGAAGCTATACTGTAGTCGGCTCGCGTGATACGCCAATTCTTCAGACAGACCCGTACGAAGTACGAGGGTCAAATGATTTTACTTTACGTTTGTAACACGTCAAATTCGAATCCCTGAGTAAGGGCAAACACTCTGTGGTTACCCCTAGATGCCATAAAAAAATGTACGTCTGTTCGTCGAAATCAATCTTGATGCGAATTTCTTCCTCGATTTTTACTCACAAATGCTAGTTCAAGTTCGATGATGTGCAAAATCGATCTAAGATATATTTTCGAATTAGGGGCCGTTCATAAATGGCGTCACGCTATTTTATGAACTTTTTGAACCTCGCTCTCCCACCGTCACGCTAAATGGGTATAGACCGTTACGATTTCTTGAACCCCCAACCCCCTAACAGCGTGACGTTACTTATGAACGACCCTTGGTGCTATTTACCAGGTTTAGTGGAGGTTTCTCGCATGTATATTACTCGTAAAAAGTTGATGCATGGTGCAAATGAAAAATATTGACTTCACCAATCCAAGAAAAAAAGTTTGTAAAAATTCGATTTCGAGTTCAGAAGTTAGAGCTCATAGAGGGTCTAAGTTGAGCTACTCGGCCGTAAAGGTTTTTTTATCTATAAGAAAATGGCTGGCAGCCAACATTTTGTATTTGAGTGTTTTTTGGCTATATCACAAGTAAATTTAACTCAAAGCTCAATTTATAAATCACAGTTCGTACGTGACTTTCGAAATTGCTGATAGCAAGTTAAACAAGCGATGAGTTGAAATCGAATGATCGCAAGATGCAGTGATGCTGAGCAGTTTCAAGATTTATGCATCAGACCGGCTATATATGCCGTGCACTGCTCGTACGGGTCTCACTTATTTGTTGGATAATGAGTCATTAGTTATCTGATCTTTGTAAGCCCCTTTTGTAAAATCGTTTCATTGAAACTTTACAAAGTCTATCGTTTGCGTTTACAATTTCTTATTTAGACCAACGAACTATGGTGTTTCACAACAATTGTTATTCATTCACGTACCGTCCACATGTTTGAATCTTATCTCTTTGAAATATGATCTTCAAAGCATCAACGTTTTGCAAAGTTTCAACAAAACAATAAAAATAAATAAATTCGAACTAAAAAATGTAATTGCGTTACACTTACATGCCAAAATCGGTACAATCATCTGAGTGTATGAAATGAAAAACACGACTCCAATACAAAATTTCAAATGATCAAACATTCTTTCGCCTTCGTCGGCTGCTTTGAAGAAAATTGTACCTATGGGAAAGAGAAACTGAATTGTCAAATATTGCAAATGCAATGGTGACAATGAAACGCACCAAAAATCAATCCACAGAAAATGTGATGAAACAATTGTATGGCCAGTACGATTCGATTCCGCACGATCTTAATCATCATTATTCTAAATAGGACGAAAAACTGTTGCAAACCCGAATTGGCGTAATCGTTTTGCATGAATTTCGAGAAAGCTTTCATCTTTTCTAACAGTGCACCGCTTCGAGATCGTTTCTTCTCCATTATCATTGCAGTAACTGCATTTTTCATCACAACACTTACATTACTAGTCACTTGAGAATCATCTGACACAATACTAGTGCACATCAACTTTCCGTTTTGTGTCATATCGGACAAACTATTCACAATGCCCATGTCCTCTGTATCACAAACTTCGATTATATAATCAGAGGGACTGTAATGTTTTGGACATATGAAATGGGCCTGTGATATAAATGGAACTATAGCTTCCGGTACGCCCTGATAAACACATTTCCCTCTGGATAGCACATACACATTGTCGAACAAGGCTAACGATGTGGCAGACGGTTGATGAATCGTGCAGACGATTGTTTTGCCTTGTCTTGCTAAATTTTTGAACAGTCGGATGCATTGTGATGCTGTCACTTCATCCAATCCACTTGTAGGTTCGTCTAGGAAGAAGATGCTTGGATTAGCGACCAATTCCAGTGCCAATGACAGTCGACGCTTTTCTCCGCCACTCAGTTGATTGGCTAGCACTTTAGTTCGGTGGTTTAGATTTAAGTTTGCCAGAATTTCTGTGATGATTTGTCGGTGTGGTGTTCCTAGACGAAATTATTTTCAATTTAGTTTCGACTTAATCGACCTGATATTACCAATTCTAATTCTAACAAGTTCTACTGAATGTGGCATGAAAAGCGACACAACAATACCTCAAATTTGAGATCATGAACTTACTGTGGCCGATTAGAAATTCTATTTTGATCAGTTTTTCGAAGTAAATGAGATTCAATCGAAATAGTTAATGAAAACATTACCGGGGGGCGTTCAAAAATGACATCATACCTTCCCAACTTGTCACGCAAAAAGGGTCAGAAGTGATCTAAATTTGTAAGGACCATCTCGTTTTCTTCAACCTTCTCCCGCCCGTACATAAATGACGTCACGCTTTTTCAGTACTGCCATCAGATTAAAATCACTAATATCTCGACAAGGATGCACTTTTTTGAGTCAATGGTGTGTCCTTAGTGTGGCGTCCCCTCCCCCAATCACACTCCCTAAATGAGAGGTATGATACACTATTGACTCAAAAAAATGTCGAGTTTATTAGTGAAAAATCGAGACGTCTTCCATGAATAACCCCCAATAGTGTGACGTCATTTATGAATGGTCTATTATCAATAGACCGAATGATTGGAGTAGTAATTCTTGTGTGAATTTTCCGATGTGAGGCGAGGCCGAGGTCGGTAAACACTCATGAAGTACCACTTCATCATATGGTTCAATGTTAAGTGAGGTATTTTACTCAAAAACGGAAGGTAAAGTTCTCTTCCCATGGTGCAATATTCACCTTATCATACTTTTTCGAGTTCCTTAGGTTTGAAAGCGACTCATTACACCACTATGAAAACATGCAACATCCAAACTAACATAGATCTTCGTGTGATTATAGCATACCTGGCTTCAATTTTAAATTACAGGCCATGGCCATTTGTTCGTACACATTCAAAAAGGGTTGATGATGATCGTCTTGCATCAGGTAGCAGGAGGCTTTTTTATTTCTTATTATGTGACCGGTTACGCCATTTGTTCTGAGTATCGTGAAATAAAAGTAAATTCATTTAATATTCTAATCAACCGAATTATTTTCGCAGAATTTGTTTTAGAATCACAAAATATAAAAGTCCTATCCTTTCACTACTCACTCAAGTCAAGTATTATTTCAATGAATAATTCTACCACAAAATTATTCACGGGTCGTAGTTCAGACATAATTACAATAATCGGAAGCAACATCGAAACGTTATACTGAGTTTTATTACACCATGATTGTAATGTATTGAATCATCATTTAGCCATAATTTTGGTGCAATATTTCATTACAATATTACTGATCCCGCCATCGGAAGATCTGGCACAGCTTTTGGAGAATCTGTCTCACCTCTCCCTGCTCCCTGATCTTCGTGTTTGCTTATCTACACTATATTACCTCGAAATGTTATAAATGTGAAAGATGTTTGAGTGACTGTACCAGTCTCCGGACATGAATGAGTCATCCGACGACTCATTTATGTCCGATGACTCGTACAGTCACCCTCTCGGGAATTTCGATGTATTTGAAAATCTTCGGCTTCCTGGTTTTCCCGCATCTACTCCATTCAAGAAGGACTTGTCTATCCCAAAGATCTCAAAAGTATTGTTTTAAATGTCGCAGAGGAAACGTGTGGATAAACGTGCTCAGAATTGCAGTTAAACTGCACCGAGTCACGGCTTTGCGTTCATTGTACTTAAACGTATAATATGAAAAAAGGTTTATTTTTTGTATTAACGAATTTTATAGTTTTTCCTTTCGTTGAACGGTTGTAAAAATTTTATGAATAAAAATTTCTCTTACTTCTTCCGTTCATTCTTGTTCGATGCAGATTCGATTCGTGCCTAAACTGTGCGACCGGTTTAAAATATATTTGAAGGTGATTGCACGTTTATAAATCGTACCCATTGATATTGTCAACCGAAAGTGAATTCAAGTGAGAGATAGAATGTGAATTGCGACTAAGTATTGAAATGTTAAATATGACTTCGACTTTTCTTTTTAGTCCAGGGTGAAACCGGGTACAAAAGTTTATTTATCCCCTGAGATTTCGAACTCATGAGAGAGAATTTTTTTTAGCTTGCGACGGGGTATTTTCTCAATTTTCTAAAGTGTTCAGTATTAGTATCTTGTTTGGAACTGCCAGACTTGTCGATAATGACTTTTTGATTGTTCCTTATTTGTAATAGACTCTCCTGGCTTCAATACACTAGATCGAATAACACACGGGCTTGAAGAAGTTCGACGACTAGCGTTGAGTTGGCTCCAAAGTTCCACCGGGGTCAACTTTTTCGATCCTAATTCGAAGCGCGAATATGGTCAACAATTTTTATCAAAAGTATTCGAATTGGACTTGAAAAAATCTGAAAAAGTTGACCTCGGTGAACGTTGAAGCCACCTCCATGCTACTAGTAGATCTTTTTTAAATACGTTTTATATTCGATCTAGTATATTGAAGCCATGAGAGTCTATTAAAAATAAGGAACAATCAAAAAGTCATTAGGGGCCATCCATAAATGACGTCACGTTTTTTCATCACATTTACATTTATTAGTAATTCACGCCATAAGTCCGCCGAAAATATGTGGGTCTGCATATCACTGTAGTTTATGGTACAGTCAACTCTCTCTATAATGAACTTTCTAAATAATGAACATCCTCTATAATGAACACAAAAATAAAATCTTACGCTTAGGCCGTCATTCTAAATAAAGTTTGAGCGGGGGATTCGAAACTTGAATTTTGGTTTAGAAAATAGTTCATTTCATGGTGTCACAAAATAGTACCTTAATGAGACCTCACTAATTTGAGAATTATCGAACATTTATGAATCTTCAAACATTTATTCGTGGTTTCAATAATGTTTCTTGATATTTTTCATAGAATTATTCGTTAGGGTTCGGTTTTTTAGAAAGCAGATAACGTTCTATGTAATGAACTCTCCCTATAATGAACATTTACTCCCTTGAAAGTTCATTATAGAGAGTGTTGACTGTAATAATTTTACAAAGTCTCCTACTTTTATGGATGTAAACTTTTTCATTCTACAGCTACATTTTTAACTCGTTTATTTTACGTGAAACAGTCAAAGTTACGACCTGCTATTCTCCTAAAATACATGCCAATGTAAGAAACGGTTTCAATTTACTGCACGCACGATTTGTATTATTTGAATAAGTTAAATGAAATTATATTCCACCATTGACCATCCTCACTTACCTCAGACCAGATATAACATTTAACAAACTGCTTTTCCCTGCACCTATAATAACATTTTACAATTATTATTAAGTATACGATTGATGAACTTAAAATAACAAAAGAACATCAAAAAAACGAAGGTACGTGTAATAGTGACAAAGCCAAAACTAAATAAAATACTGAAAGAAAGCTGTGGTCGACCACCAGCTGACCTGAATAAATATTCAATAATTTTAACAAATGCAACGAAAAGTGGTGAAGGTTTTAGGTATGATCTCTGATAGGGCGATGGTTTTTTTGTGTGTATGGAAATTTTTATATTTAAAGAGACGATTGCAATTCGAATGAAATTTTACTGTCTGTCTCGCGCGAAAGCTGAACATTACGTGGGAATACACCTTCTGTGAAAATGAACCATTACATGGTGGAACATTCTCGGTTCATTTCTCATAAATTTTTTTGTGAAATTCATCTTTCGCAGGCAGGCAGTAAACCAGACTACACTGGATGCTGCTACTTACTTCATTCAAAACGGAAACAATTTTATTACAAAGACACTTGTGTGTTTTTGAGCCATTTGCTTTGATAAAATTGTCTTTCCGACAGATGTAGTTACATATCTTGCCTTCGGCTTGGATATGCAAAATCTACACTTGTCGGAAAGACACCGAAGCTCGTTGCTCAAAATTACACTCTTTTGAGTTTGGTTTTATTACAAAATGTCTTGATGAACTACTCTCGCAGCATCCACTGTAAAATACTGTTTCCTGTTCATTTAACATTCGGTTTTTCTGCTAGTTCTAAATGGTTTTATCTCTCTCACCTGATGGCCCCATAATTGCCGAAAACTGTCCATTTTTGAATACCCCGCTGACTCCTTGGAGCAAGCATTTTTTCTTTGCTTCGTTCACTAGACGTTTTGAAAACAATGAATTTATCAGATTTATCGTATCAAAATCGCTGTTTTAATGTGCAAATTAATATTGTTCGAAGATTAAACATAACAAAAAACAAATCAATTTGGAATGAAAACTAAAAGAGGTTTATATTGAAATATAACAACAACTGTTAACCACATGCAGTGTAAACTTGTTTGAAGTCCACAATGATGTAATTTATTGAACTCACCTGGATTAGTAGTTAACTTGACCGTATAAAAAACATCTTGAAATTCAACATCCTTTGACATTTTTGGTTGATTTTACTGTAATCTGAGGAAAACATAAATTATTATTAATATCTGGAAGTAAACGATAAAACTGTTATTTATGTAAACACGTTGAGTGTTTACTTTACGCTAAAACGTGTTCTTGTCTGATCTCAACACACTTTCCTTGACGGTAAACATACCATTAGACATTAGTAAAAAAAATCGAATTGATAAGATTCAGGGGTCCCATTCAGTTTTCGCTTGTCCGATGGTTCAAAAAACAGTATGAATGTGAAACTATCCTTACTCGAATCTCGGATAGAGTGGATATCTACAAGTTATTTAGTATCAATATCATAGAGGCCACAAAGTGAATGTACCCAATTCCCAAAATTGAATATTTTGCCAAGTCTATATCATCAACCAATACTCTGATAGAGTATTGCATCAACATATTCAAAAATTGATCTACAGATACAACTGGTTAAGGCTCTGGTGAAGGCGCAGGTAGAGAGAAACCATCAGAGTAGATGGGAAGCGTTGTCGAAGGAGACAGTCGAAGGAATCTTTGGGAGGATGTGGTAGGAAAAACACCAAATTCCTTCTGAGTCTAGGTCGAGTCAAATCTGCACTCTGATTGGTGTTTTGACAAGGCATACGGTTCTGAACTATCACCTCAACAAGTTGGGAATCTTTACAGATCGACTTTGTAGAGGATGTGGTTTGAAGCCAGAGACGGCGAGGCACTTTGTTTGCACGTGTCCGGTGCTCATAAAGCTCAAGACGAAGCACTTAGGAGACGTTAATTTGACTCCTGAAGAGCAATCGAGCCCTAATTTAGCTGACTTGCTCTCTTCCATTATTGGAAGCAAATGGCAAGGGTGACGGACATTTTCAGAAGGAGAACAGCACAATGGGCCCAATGAGGAATGGTCTCAGTGTTTTTCGACGAATGTTTGATATCCGTCTATCACAATTTAATTTAGCTCATTAGTATTTGAATTGTTTGAATTATTTTGTAAAAGATTCGCGATACTACCCAATAAAAACCAAACCAAACCTACAGATACAACTGGAGTATAATAGCCTTTTATAATGATATGCATAAGTATGTGCGCTGCAGATCATTTGAATTATCGGGCATCGCTTTACGTGTGTTAATAAGTTGAATATGGCACTTGTGCTTAGCTTTCAGCAAAGTTGGCACACAAAGGATTTTTAAAAGGTAATTACGCGCTGCTTAGGTGACAGCTAAGAAGATTGGGAATTCATCATCATCAACCTCCCTTCCATGTCTCTGTTCTATCATTTTTAGAGGAGTACCCGAGGAGAAAAACTTTTTTCCTGATTACCATGGTTAAGCAGAGTTTTTTATGTTGTGGACGGTATAGATTTTGTCGGGAAACTACACCCAAAGTCTACCATGCAAAACACATACGTAAATAACTGTTTTAGTCTATAATCACGAAGAAGTCTTGACGTTCTCATTTCAAACTGACGAGACTAATGCACAGATGAGAGCGTAACGATATGGTTTCGTTTGAATTGTGAATTTAAACCAGTCTTGATGAGAAAATCAGACTAATTTTGAAAAACTCAGACAAATCCGACATGTGGGACCTCTGGAAAATTCTTCTAATTATTTTATCGATGAAAAGTCTTTTAATTCATTTGAATCTCAACATAACATCTCCAATTTAATGAGTTTTATTAATCAGCCATCGGCTCATAAAATTTAACAGACAGCCATATTCCATCATGAAAGATAAAACCATCTATCTGGTTTTGGAGTGGATCGGTGTGAATATTGTTGATCCGAGTAGAAGTCGTGATCAATAAACATGAGAAAACATAAATTTTAATTCTAATCGTAAATTGTTCGGTGGAATAATAACACTAAAACCAACGTCTGCGCTACACCGCGTTACTTTGCATTTCGAATATTTGGTGAGTTTTGTTTGGATAATATAATTTGACCAATAAATAAATAATAAAGTGCCGACAACCTGGTCATTTTATCGATCATTTATCATTTTCTATCGGTAATTTATTATTATTTATCGGTAGTTCCTCATTTTTTATCGGTAACTTATTTTCTTCTATCGGTGCTTTCTGCTTTTTAATCGATTTAATACAATTTTTATAGACATTTTAATATTCATCGTCCTAAATTGAGTCACTGGGTTCCACCGGCGGGTCAGGTCCCTTGACTGTTGTGCAAATATTTGAAATAGGTAAGGAAATATTTATTTATTTATTTCTGATAATTTAACAGCCTGTTACGGCCAATTACAGAATTAAATATTACGAATGGGCGTTCACTATTTCACAGTCTACAGTCTTCCGTAGCAATGTTTTCACGACACCAAAAATTTGCAGTTTCCGTTTTTCGAGTCATCACATGAATATTCGACTATGAAAGCTTCATTATGTGTGGTTGTCAACCACTGGTTGAATGATTTCGTAAGAAAACTTCAAACCGTCGAAACTGTCACTGGAACATCTTAGCCACGTCAAATATGACACGAAAACATCAAAAAACATGATGGAAATTGAGGAATTCTCAGGGTTGCGATAGAAAATAGTAAATTACCGATATAAAATAATGACTGATCGATAAGATGACCAGATTATCTGTACTTTAGTACTTCTGTTCGGTAATATTGAATTAAAATATCGGTCGTTTATTAGTATCCCTTTTGTTTGTTATCGAATTTTCATGGATTTTTCGTATTTATTGTTCAGGTTGTTGTGGTAATTTGATTCAATCTGTGCCAGACTTTAGTAAAGATAAGAAACCGGACCAGTAAGTCTTTTGATACGATAGTAGGGTATTACCCCGTAGCACACCGCCACAACACAACGTTGAATTCTCGAAGTTACACAGTATTGTCAATTCTACAAAATCATTACGGCGAGCAAGGGGTACCTTCCAAACAAATTTAAAAAAAAGATACCTTTAGGCAACCGTAATGATTTTTGAAAATTGAGAATTCTGTAGATTTTTGAAAATACATCAACGAAGCGACTGTGTACTTAACCAATGTAACAAATTACGGAAATTGTAGTTCTTGTTCTTGCAACTTAATTTGCTGGCGAAGCCGAGATCGGTAAACACAGAACAAGTACCATCCCATGATTTGTTCCATTGTTAATTATAAACAATGTAATTCGGTTCAACTATACTTCTTTTGGTAAATATATAGGTCTTGAAAAGACGCGTATTTTGACTTATACACCGCCATTCTTGTGTCAGCTTGATTGAGATATTTGTCATTTTAAGTGAAAAAAGTGTAAATTCCGAAAGTATCTTTCAGCCTGCAGTGATCAGATCGCGTATCTAATGTTCCGAAAAACTTCCTTTAACAATTGCAATTACATCGGACGAGAGCAACTTCAGTATAAATAGTGTCTGGTTTTGGAATTTTTAAGAGTGTACTCGGTGTAGAAATGTACTCGGCCCTAGCTAGAAGAAGCCAAAACCATTTCTTTCAAAATTCCTAGACGGTCATGTGGCTGGTGGGATGTGTTCGAAAACATGCAATTTTCCCATGAAAATTTCTCCAGATACTCGGTCTTGTCGAAAGGTAATTACGAGTACTTTTGGCGCAAATAGTATTTTATATGAGTTCGGAAGCCTCTACGGTCTACGATGAACTGTGAGAAATTCATTGAATTGAATTTATTTTCAGATGTTTCCCAACTCGCACAAGACCCTACTTGCACCGAAAGCACATGCGAGTACCTTTCTAATGATACCCCTCACGACGTATCATGTAGCCCATATGAAAAATGTATCTATTGGGTGGTTTTCGATCACCTCCTCTCAGTCACACTATAGTTGAGGAATTTTGAAAAAGAATGGTTTTGGCTTCTAGTGCCCAACACCTTTATAGTCAGGTATCAAAAAGTCCAGTAGAACGTGCGTCAGATTTCGGTAGGTTGTTTTTCAGGAGAATCCCGCAACATTTTCGTGCGCACATTCTAGAGGATTTTCTGCTATCAACATTTTTGGTGGCCGGAAACGGATTCGTTCCAAAGGGTTTTCAAATTCATTTTTTCACAGCAAATTTTCTTTGCCCGCTAATAAAACTCTGTTTGTCCGGATTTAAGAAACTAAATTGAAAGCGAATTCAAGGTCAGTCAAGTCGGCGTTCTGAACAATTCTAACTAAGTACTCAATTTGATTTCCACTGAAATTCCAGTTCCTCTTATTTCCAAAAATTCCACCGTTGTTACCTACGCGTATTTTACTCAAAAAGTTGAGGTGAAGTTTCGCACTCGTTAAATAAACATCAAGTCATGTTTTTGCCTAAATTTTTTGGGCAATTTAAATCGAAATATAATTGAGATAGAATTGGTTGTGGTTTCATCACTATACTGCAGTCGAATACGTTTTTTTTAGGAGCGAATGATAAAGCTAAACTCTGTAAAAGCGATTGTTGTTCATACATTTTTTGCATCACAATGATCAATACAAATATTTTAAATGAAAACAAACAGTCTGAATTCTCTGTCTGAATCCCGATTTAATCAAAGTGCAATAAGTCAACCATGATTTCGTTTTATATTTATTCATTCCTTGTTCTGAATGCGCTGTTTAATAAATCTTTTTTGTTTAACGCATCATCATAAACTATGAAATGAATGATTCGAGTGAGTAAACTTTACATTTGAGATTTCTTTGTTCAAATTTAGTTCACATTTTATCACTTACATTTTTAAGAAAGAAAAAATCCACAACCAACTAGGTTGTATACTTCGCAATGGTTTGTTATCAAAATAAATTGATCATCCGCGTTACCGCACCAATTCCAACGAAAATGAAAATGAACACAGAAGAAAAAAACTTTCTCAATTGACAAAGCGAGTGTACCTTATAGACCGAGTTAATTTAACTAAATTCGGCCACTAATTTTATTGTTATGGTCTGTCGTCTTATTTTAGCACATTATTAGACGGAATTATTTAACATCGCGACATATTTCACAATTTCGTCGGTTAAATTTTTTTGTTTTCAATTTTCTTTGATTGATAAGTTTAACTTTTCTTCATTCACTGTTTCCGCGGTTAATGATTTTACAAATATTTTTGTTTTGTTTTCAGCTTATTCATAAACATTACAAATCTGTTCAAAAATAACTCGCGTATTTGAACATTTCGTTCCTTTGCACTTTCAAATAAATGTATCCGCATAAGAGAACATCATTCACGTCGCGCACTTCGCAATGAACTAAACGCTAAACTAAAAAGCCACTACAAAGCGTAAGTTGGCTGTGTATATTTATATATTCGACGGACTCCTTCGGCATTATTTTGATACCGCGGCGCACATATGATTGAACAAAACAAAACTGAGTAAAGAGAGTACACATACGCGGCTTCTCATCACCATACAACCGGTCTTGGTTTGTTTACAGTTTATTTTCGCTTTTTCTTATAGCATTTCGGATTAGAGATGTAAGTGCATTCAGGTGATGATGATTAATGCTAGGTGTGACTGATCGCTCAAATTTTGGAAAGCGCGATACGGCGTTAACTCAGGCGCGGATTGATCCTATGGGAATTCGGGGGATGTGTAAAGTGCTTCTTGCGTAAACTGGGCAACAACCCGAATGGACTTTTGAATATTTTGGTATAGCATTCGAAGAAAATTTCCACATTTCTTATTAATTTCCGTTAAGAAAAGCTTACGACTAGTTCAAAAAAATTCCACTGTTCATCACTGGTAACAAAATTTTAGTTCGTCTTTAGATTTTGATAATCTTTTCAAAGGTCAAACGATTTTTTTTAGTATTTTTGCCAATAATGTTCTGCGTTTTTTTATTAAGTTAGGGCGGGTCGAATTTTCCTTTTTATTTTTTTTCGGAAACGCTGGGGTTGGATGCAATGCAGAATCTCCCAAGGGTTATTTCTGTTTAATTGAATTTTTTTTCCGAACTGGATCTTCTGGTGGTTCATGTCGAAAAACTGATTTTTCGCCTTGTTTTCAGAATTTTCATGTTTCGACACTAATTTTTCTGAAAATTATTAGTGAACATTAATCGGTCTTTGTCCTAATGTTTAGCGCGAGTCAAGAGCTATAAGAATTTGGCAAAAAAAAGAATTTCGAAAAAGTTTTCTGTTCGGCTGGCATATCCCTTTAGCTTCCCGATGGTCACTTTTCGAACCAAATTTTCAACTTCAACTACAGATTTTAAGCAAATTGGAAAATTTATTTTCTGAAATTTCACAAAATTTCCTTAAATTACTCCAATGGAGTAACTCCATTGATGCATTAAGTTGATCTACAGATTCCCGGGGAAGGAAGAACTTCCGCTTTCATAACGAGCATAACACAATTGATTTCTACCGCTCGTTTAACATATAAGTCTCACTCTGTCTGATTCATTTGATTGATTTATAGAAAGATTTCTTCAAAATTTCGAAAATTTTGCAAGAATCGTGAGCTTCAGTGACATTTTTTTTGGGAAAGACATTCTTCAAATCGAAGCCAAACGAAGAAAAACGTAGTAGGCAACAAAATCTATATTTTTCATCGTTTGAAGAATGCCTCGCAAATTCTTTAAAATTTCTTAGATTTCTTGTTGAAAATTCCCAAAAACAGAACTGCTTTCAAAACAATGGAAGTTTTTTTAACGAAAACTGATTTGCCGAGTAATATTAACGATAAATATGGGCTCTACTCGTACAATAATGACGTCAACACAAGAGAGTGTAGGGGGTTTGAGAAAACGTCATGCGAGGGGCTACTGACTGAAGGAAATGGTGTCACACTTCAGGAGGAAATGGCAAGGAATTGTCACATAAAAAGAGAATTGGTTAGGTTACATGTTTCGAAAATAGGAAAATGGTGTCACAAAATTTTGCTCAATGAGTAACCCCTCGACGTCATGTTATAGGTATAGAGAAGATGTGAGCGAAAGGGGAGAGGTTAAAAATCTTGATAATCATAATATGGACGTCATTATTGCACTAGCCATACCAACTAAAATTTACGGTAGAAAATCCGAGATTCATGAAAGTTTCATCATGTGTTAGGGTAAATGCTTTGAACACGCGCGTTAACTTTCACTTCTGAAAACAACAAAAATGGGATCCTTTCGACTATGACAACCAACCACGAAATTTTATTGCTCGCTCCGCTCGCACATTACTTTCGTTTTAGCTGGAAATTGTATGTATCGCTCCTCCCTCATATTATCGTCACAACTGAGTTTTAGTAAGGTAAAATTAAGAGGATATTGGGACGTTATGTCCGCAAGACATTCCTAATTTGACATGAAATTCTCTCATTCAGATCAGATTCGGTTCGATAGATAATCTGATCTGAGTAAGAAAATTTCAAAGATCACATCAGCCTCAGTTCAGGTCCAAACAATCTGTTTTGTTCCGAGTACTACGAATGTAGATATGACGCCAATTTTGTCGCATTCCTATATTATGAAAGGAAGTGTTGAAATTTGTTATTGGGTTCATTTGTTCCCTCACTCGTCATCAACAATATTTTGCGATGAATAATGTTTGTTCTGGCATTTAATTTTGTCACTGTGAGACATGTATTTACATGCGTGTTTTTCATCTTACAATTTTGTTATCAAGTGGCGTAGAGGTTTCAAACGGAAAACAGTTACTGTCAATACAAAGAGAAATCTATGAATAAATTTTGTATTGCCTCTTTTACTTGATATTGACGTCATCAAAGAATACAAATTTCCTGTTTTTCAGTTAAGCAGAAGGGACAATTTTCTCCAGTTTTGTGGTCAACGACAGTAAATAAAAGTGGACTGTGCAAAAATGCATAGCAGCTGCTTCACAGAGGTTTTGAAAAGATCGAAAAAGAAAGAGTAGAACCAATGTCAGTCACTATTAAGGGAAATAGTTTCTAATCTCTTGAATCTTGAAAACTTCAAACTTACTTGGCAGTGTTATTTTACCCTGGAACCAAAGTCTCTAGTTGGACTATCTACAATCTATTGTTACGATTGAGGAAAACGAGGATGTTCTACTTTCTCTCAGATTATAGGACATAATTTGTCTAGTAAACTGGATATAGCTGTAATGTAATTCGCACAGGGGGTGTTGCACTAACTCGATATCGTCTTAGTTAGGGCAGTATGCTCCACGAATTCCACTAAATGTTTGTTTAAGCGAAGGTGTCCTGAGAGTGCAGCTGTGATTCGCCTTATTTTGTCTGCTAAGTGGAAGATTCAAAATCTAGAGTTTTATGTTCATTCTTGTACTTTCCCTGGCATGTGATGCGTATTTTATGGTCGGCCAGTGGTTACTAAAGTTGTTGTGCTTCCATTTTTAGACCCGTACGAGGGTCTCATGCCTTTACTCTTACGTTTGTAACACGTCGATTCCGACTCCCGGAGTAAAGGCAAACCTTCTGGGGTCATCCCTAGATGCCAAATCAGCAA
>JANTFA010033563.1:0-15569 GCA_026413405.1 Phytosciara flavipes | reverse complement strand
GTTCAAATATAAGAGAATGCAGTGATTCTGAAATATTCTAATAAAGAATTATGATTGATTGCTGGAATATTAAAGTTTTCGGTTCGGTACAGACCAAACCGAAATAACCGGTTCGGTACAGACCGAACCGAAATTCTCGATATTTCGGATGACCGATTCATCTCTAGTCGAATTAGTGCTATTTTCGAGGTTTAGTTGTGGTTTCTCGCATATATTACCGGCCGGCAGTATTGCTCGTTACAAAGTTGATAAACGGTAAAAATTGAAAAGTATTGACTAGACATACACACACACCAGGAACAAAAATTGTCGAAAAAGGATCATGAATTCCTTAGTTATATCCTGTATGAGGATGGCAATTTCAAAGAGATTGTCGGACATTGAAATAATTAAATTAGAGATTGTCAGCACTTGAATGTCGAATGACGTGTATCGTCTGTGAATCGGTAAGACAAAGGAATCGAAGATATATTCAGCGTTGACGATGTACCGTAGAAGAAAGTGATAAGAAATCGATATCAAAGAAGAAAAATCAATAACACCAAAATGGTGTTTAAGTGCACCAGATAAGCAACGAAACTTTTAATATTAGAAAAACTACCCACTAAATAAAGCTAATACCTGCAAACATCAACAATCACGTACACTTTTGTTATCAAAAAATTGAAGCCATTCGCTATCACAAGTCTTTTATTATCAATTTGTTATTTTGTACCTTATTCCGAGAATTTCAACTTATGGAAAGTACAGAAGTGTATTTTGATAACAAAAAAAATATGAAGAAGACAAAAACAAAATTATTAGGAGACGAACTGCCTTTTATTGTATGCGGTCGTAATCAGCATGATGAGTTCCTGCTTTTATTGTTGTTTTCCATTGAATTTACGGAAATTCCGATAGATGGGTATTGTACTAGCTATTGTGCCTAATCTCGCTGGCGAAAATAAAGTGACAATCAAGTGGTTTGCGCCGAATCTGATCAGGATTTTACAGACATTTTTTTATTCAGATGATAAGAAAATTGTACAAAAGATAGTCGTCGGCCATTTTCCATCGGTAAACGAATCTCTTTTTGAATGCGATAGAGTGATTATGATGTGACGTGTGTGCATGGTGAGTGAATGTTTTTTTATCAGACCGTTTAATCGTTTCCGTGCCACCACACATGGTCTTCTTTTTTCGGTGAAAAAGATTCTGGAAAACTATGAGAAATAAGTTCTATTCGATACACTAACCATCTCTGAATATTATTGATTCACATTGTAATGTACATGGCTAAGTCATTCAAATTTTCGGTGATGAATGGGTACATGGCGAGGAGTCTGCCACTAAGATTAACCACCCGTGATTAACTACCATAATTGGCTAATCCATTGAGAATTCAAATTCAGTAACTGACCCAGAAAGTAAACCACTCCTCGTTGCAGGATCGCTTTTTCATTGTATTTGCTGTTCGAATTAGAGTAAAATGTGTTACTTAAACATCCTTTTTTGAAATCACTTGGGGCTCCCGGGCAGGAATATTGTATTACTTCAGCCCTAGGATGCGTTTACTTATCTGAATACGAGTTATCAAATTACCTTCGTGTATGCTATTTTACTATACGAGGGGGGTGAATGGGTTTCCCTGGGTAGGGAATTGCTTCAACACTGTCGGCTTCCCCAGTATAGCGACGACAATTATTTACATGCTTTTGATATCCGTACAATAGATAGTGGCTTATTACTATTGGGAAAAATCGCAGGATCTAATAATAGTTAACGTTGGATGCGGCGAAATTCATTCATTACATGAGGGATCAATTTTGTGATGCGAGTGGAACTCACGAATTTCTATTTGAACAACAAGCTTTGCAAACTGTTATTTCGGACAAGTGCAGAGCTTACATATCCCAGCCGAAGGCGATGTATGCAACTATTTGTGTCAAAATAATAGTTTCCAAAGTGAGTTTGCGAGTCTCATGAATTGTCCCCAATCATCCGATGTAGTAGATTTTGATCGCTTTCATATGCGGAAAGTTGTCCATATTTTATTCATCAATGACGAGACAACTTAAAAGTCCGGTTAATTAAAACTCAAACGACCATTTTTAGTTGAACCTTCAATCACGAAAACGAGTCGGCAATCATGTTTCAATTGTTAATTAATCACGTAAATTGTTAAATTTGAATTCGCTGAATTCCATGCACAAAATAAAAACTTGGGTATTCTGTTTCGTGTTCTACAATGTATCGCATAATAAAATGTTCCAACTAGAAACTATAGAATTTCAGAGTTTAATTTACATTGTTATAACCCGATCTCTGTGTGATGGTTTTTTTTTTATTTTTTTGCTTCTTTCCTTTTTTTCGTTACCATACACAAAACTTCTCCATTTTTTCAGCAATAAAAATTGTTTTTTGTCAGCTTTTCTTTTTTCAAAAAAATATTGTTTTATGAAACTTGGAATTATGAGATCATGAGAATGTTGTAACGAATGTTTTTAAAGATAATAAGATGATGGTGCATTTATGTAAGACAGAGAGAGTTTTTTTTCGTCTTCTTTCGAGTATGCATGACATTGGATATTTTTATAAAGGATCATGTATCCTTAATGTCTTAACACAAAAAAAATTCCTTTATAATACTTTGATTGGATTGGATTTCTTCGGAGATCTTTATATTTGGTGTATACACGAAAAAAAATTTTGTAATTGCTTTAAGTTACCTCGGCTCGGCAAACCTGAATCTGAAAGGATTCACTGTAAATGTTTAAACACATCTAAAATCGATATGCCGTCCATATACCTACAGCAAGTGTAAAAACTGTCAGATCAATGACCTTTTCTCGCAAAGTTGGTTGCAACAACAAGTACTGGTAATGATGCTCTAGCATTTAATCCTCTTAAATTGTAAACTAACCTAACCATCGGTGTAGTAGGTATTAATCCTGTTTCTCGGCGACAGGGATTAAACACAATGTTGATATTTCTATTGCGTCAAAGTTAAGGGATCATTGAATGAGCTTAAGAAAACAGTCACTCGTGTTTTCTTAAGCATAACTTCATTTGTTTAATTCAAATCAACAATTGTGACGATTCAATTTGTGAATTTACAATGACAGCAATAGATTGTGGAAGTTGTTGTGACTACCACAAATATCAGCGATGGCGTTACTGGCAAGTCGGTCTTTTGAGCTCCAAAATTCAAAAAAGAAATCATTTGCGAACATTTTAATGTTTTTGATCTAGTTGTCTATGAAAATATTGTTCTAGCGAGTGACAGAAGATCGACTTCTGAAGTGACAGAAGATCGACTTGCCGACAGCGTCATTCAGTGACAATTGTGAAAAACATGGCTCAATCCACGCTCTATTTGAAAAATCCCGTTCGATGTTTGATTTGAAAATTTCCATTTGGAAAAAATCCAGCAAAATGAAATTTACTCGAGATATGGACAAAAACCACAAATTTAAGATAGCCGGAAACCGTTACGCTTTTCATTCAAACAAGAAAAATTTCACGAAAATCGGAGGAAATTTACTCGATTTATACGCCCTTGTTGTTTGCCGAACACTCGAAGTGCCCTACCACATGAGCTACTGACCGAGATTCCAATTAAAAAAATATGGTTTGGATTTTAAGTTCCCGTTTTTGCTTGAATCGGAATCCCAAATGGGTCAGCTTTGAGTAAATGAAAGAATCGTTCGTGGTAGTGTCACCAGCTCGGAAAAGGAATTGAGCAGTTCCCACTAAATTTGCACAAACCCTGGACTCAATATTCAATAACTTTTTGAAATTAATGTAACAAAGAAGACTGAAAATGTAAATGATTCTACATACGTTCTATAAAATCATTCCCATAGAATCATACGTTCATTTAAAAGAAAGAATTCCTCTAACACCTCCAACGTAACGAAAATTTAATAAAATTCATTCATTCGGCCGGTCGCGTCGTCTTATGCTCATGTTATGAACGGTATTTTATTATATTAAATGACTTTAGGTGAACTATGGTATGCAATGGAAATTGTATTACAAATTCTTCATTTTGTACTTACACTCAGTAACATGTAGAAATGGCATCGCATCAAAAATTAATTATTTTTGTCATTTGCGCATTATACTCGTTAGGGAGAAATGAAAGAGTAGGAGAAATAAGTAATTTTTGATAGGATGCCGTTTCTAAATGTTACCGAGTGTAAACGAATAAAAAAACACACAAAATTGTAATCTAATGGTATGGAATTTTTTGATTTGCAGGCCTCGTGATGGATCTGGAAATTTACGAAGCAGAAATAGCAGCCTATCTACTACAAGAAGCACCATTTTACGAGGAATCGCTAACTTCGATTTATGGTTATCCGATGTCCAGATTTTCGGATAAATTAAGCATGAAACGCAGCGATGGAAAAAAGAAGAGAGTTACATTTCTGTCTAATTATGTGCAGGTAAGAATTGGAAAATATTTTAATGAGATTCGTTGTTGTTGCTGTTGAATGTGTGTGTGCGTTGCGTCTCATGGAGATTTTAAAATTTTTAATTTTTATTTTCGACCAAAATTCATTTCGAGAATAAAAAGAATTTAATGTTGAATAAAATCAATCACGTTCCTCTTTTTCCGAGGCAGTTATGAATATCAATTATTGTTTTTGATGAATGTCCCCCCGTCACATTTTGTTTTGTGTGTTTGTTATTAAACCATATCGACAATCCAAATCGGAATTAATATAACTCTCTCGGGCACACTACTATTTTTGTAGTGTCTTTCGCTTTCCAGAAAGAGTTTTTTTTCTTTATTGTCTGTCTTCTTTTCTTTAGTGGTTTTCATTTATGTGCATGTGCCGTTCATACATTTATTTAAATTATCATTTTCAAGTCCTAAGAATCACGTCGCCAAACAAAGTACAAAATGTCGTTATCCAACAAAAAAATCACACTCAACCAATTATGAATTACCCACTCAAATAATTGAGAAAAAGGTAGGAAAAGGGACACTTTTTATGGGACAAGTTGTTTAGTGGCACAGGCACAGGCATGGTTAGTAATGTTGCTGGGTTTGGGTCGAACATTTGAACTTTTTTTTTGAGAACGCATACTCTAGGTCTAGACGATGCAAACATATTTTAAATGAATTTTAAGAGGATGACTGCGTTTTGTTGACTACACTCACTAATATCACATGCATATGGCCTTGTAAAATGAGAATTTAAGAAAAGAATTCACAAAAAGCAAGTGAAAGTTTTTATATGTCCATTTGGTTTATGTCAGACGATCTTACAGAGTCTAAATACGTAATGTATTTGGCATGTCGATGCAAATTATATAAATAAATTTCCTAAAACGTTTGAAATGAAACCATATTCTGTTGATCGGCCGTATTGTTTTCTATCTGTTTTGCGTTTTTCGTTGATATTTATACACTCTCAACACACATCAATCATTCGCAAGAGCAAATTGTGTTTTTTGAATACAAATGCGATTCATTTTCTTCGTTTTGTTCAACTTTTTCTTCTTCTTTCTTACTCTTATCTCTATGCAAAATTCTAATTTAAATTTTCGATGAAGAATTGATTTAGACATGTTGGTTAATAGAAGAAGTCTTGTTCGCGTCAAACGTCGCAGAAATTAATGGCAACCTTGAAGAGCTGGAGAAAATCAATTATTCCTTGTGCCGAATTTATGGTGCCATGAGAATTTTACCCAATCTAACAGTATGATTAGATTCAATACTAACACAAAAAAACGCTTACACTTAGTCCTATGACGATCAGAGAGATGATATAGCGGCAGGGCAAAGTAAAACAAAATTCGCTTACAGAGAAGAATTTCAACGAATTAGGACGATGAATGAGATCTTTTGACGACATATAGTTCCGAGGGGTTACTCACTCGGGTAAATGATGACACAGGGTCAGAGGAAATGCCCATACAAAAGATGAAATGTTGGGTAAATATACGAGGAAATACCAAGTAAATAAGGAAATGATTACACACCATTTGGGCGAGTGAGAAACCCCTCGCATAGTTCCATCGTCTGCGGTAGGATGTAAAAATGAGCAGAGCATGCACACAGATTCAAATAATTGAAATAGAAGAGATAAAATTCCAGTGTTCCCTTCAATTTAAATTTAAATTTTGTTTTAAATTGTGTGCCTTTCGAAGTAACTTTCTAGCCTTTACGAATCTGTGGCAAAAGTGTCATTTGAACTGTCAGAATTTGTGGTCTTAAAAGGTGTGTATGATCTATTTGAAAACAAAAACGCAAAAACATTTGACTTTATATCGTTGGGATTAAGTGAATTCAACTTTTACTCTGCCTTTTGACCCACCGGAAACGTCATAGGGCATAGGGCATTAGTTTTTCTCTCATGTAAATTTACATAGACGACTCTGAAGATCACAATTTCCACTTAGACAACTCACGATCATTTAATATAACCGAAACGAATGTGCAATCACTGCAGTCTGTTATGATAATATTCTGATAACACTTCAAATACTTACATCAGAGTAAAAAACACCGTTACAAAACCAAGACCACCAAGATTTGTAGCAGCCATTTCAACTCTTTAGTCTTTACAATTTATTTCTTATCTCGTGGGCACTAAAACAATTACCGATCACATATGATAATACCAAAATACAAATCAAATAATTGTACTCGGTCGCCTAAAAACTCGTTTGAGTCATACGAAACTTCCGATTAGAACTCGAATTATAATGTCTCGTTATCCACATGGAATTAGTGTGTATGGATTCATCAGACCCATGTACAACATTCAGCACACGTTCGATTATTTGTTTACGATTGCAAAATCACGTTTCTAAAAGCAGTATGTTTTCGTTCTTCATTTCCAATGTTCGCAAATTTTTTTAAAATTTAAAGTGAAATAATTTAACCGTCTGCTAAAATATGAGTTTTCGTTAATAAAATTTCTAGTTTGCTTTGTGCTACGACTCAATCGACTTACATTTCTTCCGTCATGACACGCGTCGCAATGAGCTCATGTCCCTTTTGACAAGGTTTGATTGTAAAACTGTTGGATTTTGTCGATGTTCACCACAAGTTCTCATACACTGTCGTATTATAATATCGCAGCGTCATATAATGCTCAATAGTGTGTAGTGGTTAGCTCTTCTTCTTTCCACTACACAATTGAAGTTGCCATTGCGAAAGTTCGAATCTCAACTGGTTGAATTAGTTCAGGTGAGGGTTATTTGAAGGAAAGACTGTCACGTCACACGGCTTACCGCCAAATAAATTTTTGGGAGTGAGACGCTGGTATTCTACTCCCCCTAGTTTCGATTCTAAGAGCATTATATGGAACTTAAATGGAACACAGCTTTAAGCTAATAGCTCTGGCACAACGAAAACTTTCGGTAACACAACTAGCGAACTTAGCAAAAAATAACGATCCAAAGGGTTGTTCAGGCAGATGGTTTTTTGTTTCTTCATACAGCCTGCATCAACGCGGGATATCGCTGGAAGAACGAGTTATTTCGAAATCGATCATCTCTCATTAAATCAACGAATTACCATTCAAGAAAACATAAATCAATTTCAACAAATTGATTCCAAATGTTTTCTTAATAATCAGCTCCATTTTGGTATCAATAGCAAAACAAACGAATAAAATTGGACATTCGTCTAACAGAAATCTGATGCTATTATTGTCTGATCGACTATTAGGAAATGCACCGTACATACCAACTGATTCATAGACCAGTCATAAACATCTTGATTTACCTACCAACAGTTACGCTATATGTCACCGATTTTAAAACAAAACTCTGCGGCTTATTATTCAAATTCATTCTATACACAAATCGTTTGTCAATTGCTAAAAATAAATTGATTTGAAAATAGCAGAAATGGCGCGCATAATACAATTCCACTACTTAGAAGAAAATTATTCGCAAATTTTCGTTATAGAATAAACTAAACTTGTCGACTAAAAATAATCCATTTGAACTGTCAAGCCAAGAAAACACTAAAGTGGAATAAGAAAATAATTTGAACTTACGGATGTTTTGAGATTTTTAATTTTTTTTGCTAAATGGAAAAGCAATCGCAGAAAGAAAATCATTTCTAGCACCTTTGAAAATCAATTATGATTATACCGTCGCGTCGTCTCGTCGAGTATGATGTAAAACGATTTGTTTATCGACGTGTAGTCGCGTCATAAAAGTGTGATGTGGTGGCCAATTTTATGAGAATAGATAAAACCGCAAATTGGACCGTGTTCCCTTATAATTCTCCGCATCAAATATTCAATACATTTTCCTTCGGCACACGATTTTACTTATAAGGATCTAATGATTTTCTGTTTCCCAGAAGCCTGCGTCTTATAGTTGAAGAAACTCAACACAATCACGCCTTCCAATTATTTTGTTTTACTCATTAGGGGCACCCCCCCATTAATGGATATCAAAGTACGATTGAAGATGCAACAGTGTGAGACTCTACAAGAAAGAGTCTAATGCCTGAACCTAATATGATTGACCACAATTTCGATCTGTGAAATATCTCATACGTCTACTGACGTTTTGCACTGAAATGCACTTCAAAATTGCCATCTTATACTTTTTTGCATGTACATTTCTGGTGACTTATAAACCGAATGAAATTAGAAATCACATGCGGGACTGTGGTAAAGAGACCACTGCGCTGGTTTTACTCGATGCTTCATTCGAAGCCTATATACTGGTGAGGTCTTCCCATCCGCAATGTTTTCAGGTAAACGATATCATACCTCTTCTGTATGAAAAGTGATGTGTCAGCCTGTTCATGCATCAGTATAATATAGTTATTTATGAGTGACCCCTTGGATCTTGTGACGCAACACATCGTTATTGCAGGACCTGCACCAATTGGCAATAAATTCCATGATGGAAGAGTACTTTTCGTTTTTCGATTACAGAACTCCACTAGAATTTGCGCTGGAGACCTTTTATACGCTTGAAAAGGAACGTTTTGTTTATAAATGCGCCGGAAATGAGCGTCGTAGTCGCACCAGATAGATTGTTTATCCACCGGCCATAGTGACAATTTTATACGATAAAAATTTGAGCTGATTTCTGATGAATGAACAATTTTTCATTATGAAATTACCATGAAAAACTCTGTGTCTATTTGATGGTTTCCATCTTCATCACGACATGTCTCGTGCTACAGGATTTTCTTTAATTGTCGACAACACGGTATTACATCAAATCTAACTAAACACAAACAATCTTCACTTCCATATTAAAATAACTGAAATTCTGTGTGTACCATTTTGCAGGAAACGTGTAAATATTTTGACGTAGTTCTCGATTAAATAAGGAAACACGTTAAACGTAATATTAACCACACATCTTCGATGTGTGTATATTACAAATAACAGTGACAACTTTCTAAGAACTTGCGTGAAATTAACGTCTCTTCTTTTCTCACTCAAACATCAAACAAGTCCACTCTTAAGCATTATTTGTTTAGTTCGGAAGATTTTTTTTTTCTTTTCAAATTACTTTGAACTAATGAGTGATGTATACGTTAAAGAGTTTATTGGTTGATTTCCAGTTCGGCTTACAAGATGATTGTTAACTTAATCATAGCTAAGTAAATAAACCATTTCGGTCGGCAAATGATAGCTTCATTTTATTGATGGTAAATAATTATTCTTTAACGTAATAAATATCCGAGTGTTAGATAGATAAAATTACATTTTGCACTTGCCGTCCCGTCACATAATTTCTGTTATTTTTTAAAATTCATTTTACATAATGCAGCTTGTTGTGTTGACCATTGCAATGTTTCGCATATTCTCTATTCCAGAAACGTAATCATTTTTGTCGGATTTTCAACCGGACATTATTATTTTCTAACGTTCTTTGATTGATGTGTGTTTGCTGTGCGTTCAGAATTCGTAATTTTTCTCTACACGAATGTATGCAAACAAATACTCAATTCATTCATTCATATTTTTGCGGACAAATTACTAATCCTTAGAAAAACCACGCAGTGGCAGAACATCACTTGCAGAAATGTCGATAGTCACACAACACTGAACCTCAATCAATTTAATGATCAGTCGACCAAACGCACTGATTAATCGACCTCGCCCACGGCTCCTGTATCATTCAATTTCGCATCACCATCATTTGACATCATCTTCTTTTAGAATCATCCCTAAAGCAATTTGATGGAATACCGCAGGGAATACTCTTTCTATACCATTTCCAATCTACATGCAATATCTTTTAATGATTTTAATGACAAGCGTGTATCGTCTTTTGAAGTATGATATGTCATTAACATCATTCATTTTGATATACAGCGAAAACATATCAATTTTGCAGTCGATAGACTCAAACATAAAACTCTCGACATTCGTCCTGTACAGTAGACATAATGAAGAATTGCAAATTGAACTGAAAATTATTGTTCTACTAAAACGGTGATGCAGTTACGATTAAAGTGTGTACCCAGTTCAAATTACCATTGATAAATGTTTTTAGACCCGGGCGAAGTGCGAGGGTTTTATGCTTTCACTCGTACGTTTGTAACACGTCGAGTTCGAGTGTCAGGGCAAACCTTCTTCGGTCACCCTTAGATGCCCCTATCAGTAATAAAAAATGTTTGTGTCTCGAGTAAATTTCATCCTCGATTATCATGATTTTTTGTTTGTTTGAAAGGTAACGACAACCGTAAAGCGGTAGCAAATTATATAAGAAAAACGAAGTAACGCGGATCAGATGTTCAAAAACCGTTAAGTAGAATGGTTTTGTCGACCTAAGAAAATGGCCGTCATTTTGGACTTTAGTTTCATATTTCGAGTAAATTTCACCTGATTTTGGTGGATTATTTTCAGAGCTCAATTTTCAAATTAGACTTTGAGCCGGATTTTCGAAATTATCTGTAAGGAATTTCAGCAAGGGATGAGTCTAAATAAAATGATCGAAAGATGAATAGTGTTGCAGAGTGATATGTCGTAGGGGTCCTCTTTATGTTTTTTTTCTTCTTCCAAAATAACCAGCTTAACGAAAAACGAATTAACATTTATAGTTTAATTTATTTAAAATAAAGAAACCTAAATTAATAGGCATAAACGTTCCATTTAAGACGACACAGCATACTTAACATGAACTATTAAGTACTACACATAACCCATGTCGAAACATAAATAAATATTAATGTCGTTTTAAGAGATATCTTAATTTGTGACCCTTCGCAACCGTTTTTTTTTTTGTTTTCAAGTGTAGTAAACTATGTGTAAGCAAGCATGTAGGGATAGTGATGCTGCACTGCTATAGTTTGACTATGTTGTATATATTGCACATGAACTAATTATCGTCAGTTTTTTTTTCGTTCTCGTTTCCGGTGCCCAAAATGAGTAGAAAATAAAGAGCGTCAAATTGAAAACAATTCTTTTTCACAAATTTTTTTTTGTTGTTTTTAATTTTGTTTTTAATCTCTGAAAAATTGTGTGCTTTTTATGTAAATGATTATTCCCGAGCAACTCCACATACACCGAAAAATATATGAACATCATGCGTTATAATTCAACTCACAAATATTATTTATTTGATTGTTTTACTGCAAATTTGTGCAATTATAAATATTGCTGTGTTGGCACTGCCTCACTAACGCAAAAATGACTATTTGAGCGAAAACATTTAAAACATTCAGCGAATCACACACGTTCGGTTGTTGAGTCAATAAAATAAAATTTATTTAAAAGCAATTTGACAACTTAAATGTGGAAATGTTTGTTATGTTTTATGAA
This sequence comes from Phytosciara flavipes, assembly GCA_026413405.1. Classification (NCBI taxonomy): domain Eukaryota; kingdom Metazoa; phylum Arthropoda; class Insecta; order Diptera; family Sciaridae; genus Phytosciara; species Phytosciara flavipes. Next base: position 3,819 of record JANTFA010033563.1, on the reverse strand, counting down.
TGAAATTTGCGTGAATTTTTTTTTTTACTTTAATGAAAACATTAATTCGCATTTCGAGACAAAGTTTTATAATTTATCAATGAGCTGTGCTGAAAGTCATTTAACACATGAACCGCGCTTAATTGGGCATGGTCATAAACAAATAACGTTTTTTTTTCTTACGATAAAGAAATGGTTATTTTTAGCAAATGAATGCACACTTATTCATAAGTTCATTTAATTTTCCCATGGAAAGACGAAGGATTTTTCAATTGAAATTTGTTTGGGTTATTCTTAGAGACACTCAACTTTTTCGATCTATTTTACCTATTCCATCACACCTTGCAACTAGACAAAATCACGAGCTTTGAGGAAATTTTAGAAATTATTTTCGTTCTGTTCGTTGAGTTCTGTTACTTTCTATAACAAAGTTGGTTTCAATCATTTCACATGTGGTTCTTGTTGAATATTTATAACTGAAAAACGTTTGTCAAGGTTGTTGCTAGTTGTACTAGTTGTGCTATCTGAGCCAATGGTATAAACTAAGGACGTCTAGCCTTCCGCCATTTTCTTCAGGTAAATGGTGAGTTCGTACGAAATGATATTTTTGTATGAAAAGTGGTGTCAGTCAATTGCTTGTTTAGCAAGACCTTCTCAGACCTTGAGCTCCATTGCATTGTTGAATTGCCTCAAAGATAAATCGATTGTATAAAAACTGTTTTGTCCGGATTTCACCAATTTCCTCAATTAACATTTTGCCAACTGAATCTACGAGTGACACTATTTTGTTTGGTGCATATTTCTAGACGCGCAAAAACTCAAAAGCGAACTAAATTACAAAACTATTCAAAATGAACGAATTTCAAATATGAATCCAAGTTCAAGACAACGCGAATGGATAACTGGCTCTGTACCAGAATTCTGGGTCTTTTTAATTTAACCGTCTGGAACATTTGATGACAACAATTTCGAACGGTTTGTAACGGTTTGTAATTGTAAAACAACCAAGAAATTTCTTATCAAACACTTCTCTCGTCCCGTGTGAGCTGATCTATAGAGAAATTGTGAAGCTGCAATTACTTTCGGGTCGGTTTCAAATTTTGCGCCAGTAACTTTCTAGTCTCTCTGCGTCTGTGGCAAGAAATGTCCACAAAACCATGTAGAATTTGAGAGCTGTTAAATATGTGTGATAAAAATAGTGGCAAATGAAAATAGTGCTCGTTCCAGAAACAACCCTACTTCGCAACTTGTTGCATTAAAGAGATTTTATGGAGCCTAAACGACCACTCGGCAACAAACAAAAAATCATTCAAATGGAGAACATTCTACTGAACAGATTGAATTCTTTCAGAAGTTAATATAGCGTTAAACGGAGAATATTCTGTTCTAGTGCCAGGCCTACAAGAGTCGTCTCTTATTGTAGCGATAAAATTAACGATAAAAAATGCTTGCTCACAATAAATTTACAAAAATGTTTCACATTTTTTTCCATAAATTTATATCCGATTTCATTTGAAAATAAAAAAAGAAGTTCCTTGCACCCATGCAGCCATGTTCGGATATCATATTAAAGTCAGCAGTTTGTTGTTTCGGATAATTACAACTTTAGCGCGGTGGTCACTCAATCAATGTTACAAAATGTGATGCTAAGAGGTGAAAGGATATACGCTTTGGTGACGATAAAATGATATTTGATGTTTAGTCTGGTGAAACACAATTTAGTATATGTTACATGACAAAGTTGACAGAGGTGGTTCAGCGTCTGTAATTAATTTTGGTTTTGAAAAAAGTTCGGAGTAGCTTTAGGTTGTTGAGGTGAATGGTTATGGTAAGAGTAGGATATACGTTTGATGTATTATATTCAAGGAACTGAGACCTACTTTTAGGTTGATGAATGTTTGGTTTTTGTGAATCAATAAGAGGAGTAGGATGCGTTTCATATATCTTTCTTTTCAAAAGTTCATTCTTAAGGAGTTGCCGCAGATGTGCTCAATGTAATGTTGTAGGAATAAAATAATTGACATGGTCTCCACAGACATTTTCACTTTGAATTTTTACAAAACGTATGCCAGTACGTACACGTAGGTATGCGTACACTGCAATGTAAAAATGGCTTAACTTATCATTTTTAATGTCATACGATATCACCTGAAGTGAATTTTCTTTTGTTATTGAAATTGATGTTACATTTACTTAAACAGCTATCGCAATGTTTCTGCTTCTTCTACGTTTTTTTCGTCAGCACGCACAGGTAATACATACCCAACACATTTGGCCGGAGTGTGTGTATGAGAATTTAATTAGTGTGAACGATTTTAATTGGGGTACACTCCATGTATGCATGCCACATAGAAAAATATTTTGCTTGATGACTATTTCGGTAGTCGCTTTTTAATTGAACCAGTTCTGATTGGAAATTAAGTTTTACATACTTTCTCCTCACACTAACCATTAAGTAATGTGCATTCTTCGTCGCATTGCAGAGTTTCGAGGGCGGACCGCCGATATTATTGAAAGAGGAACCTGAAGATGGACCACGCAGTATGCAAAAGGTGCCAAGTTTATCTGACTTGTCGGATCCGGAGAATTCGTTGGGTAAGTGTTTTGATTAGATTTTTATATTGAGTTCCTCATCGAATAATTTGGGCTGGTGAAAAAAGCCGTGTGTGTTTAAGGGGCTGTTTATAAATTACGTAACGCTTATCTCGATCATCTTAAGCTGCAGGTGTCTTGGTTTTTTGAACAACATTTAATCTTACAAACCGTACTATCAATTTTTCTAATTGCCCAACCCCAACTAAATGTTTCGCCCCTGTTCACGCTTTGTTGTTTGACAAGCTCTGTTTTGGATCTGTTAGCTCCGAACCATTGTCTGTACGACCTTCAAAATGACAGCGTGACAATCCAAATTTTTTGCTGCGTGCTTATTTCCACACTGACAAGTTCTCGACTAAAGTAAAAAACCTCAATCTGACTTCAACGAAGGACAACTTATGTGGCTAATTCCATGGCCTATCCCGTGATGAACTAGATCGGGTCTTGAAGTAGCTAGGAATCGGCGAGCCTTTCCTAGAGCAATATCCATGGAAGCTTATCTGGTATACAAGTGAACCATTTTCGAATGAATCAGACATGCACCATGCAAATATCAATGGATTTCGTGATATCTCAAACCGAACCGAGTGTAGGACTTCTACATTAAACTTCGTCATTCTTAGTCACCATTATCGCCGTTTTCACCTTCGGAAATAAAATCAAATTTACTGCATCAGGAAGTCCCTTCATTTTGACGAACTTACAAATTGCCTTCTTATGTAACGCTACTGTCAAAAACCCACTCCACCACTGTCACACTTTGTCACAAAATAGCGGACCTCTCACCTCCTGTCACACTTTGTGACAAAATAGCAGACATCTCATCCTCTTTGGCGTTACGTAATTTATGAGCGCCGCCCTCCTAAGGCTCAAATAGCTATTTCGCACTATTGGTAAATTTGCGAAATTTTTTCATCTCATTCATTCCCTGTTTGTTAGAAAAACAATTCTTTTCGTAATATCAAAACTGTCGTCTCAAAACGGACTGTTATGCGACTGTTATACCATACCATCATCAAAACATTGTAAGCGTAAAGTGAAATTATGCAAAACACAAAAATTAAAAGGTTAAATGGAAGCTTCCGGATAAGCGCCGTTTACTTCCACAGAGTGTTAGAGCGCACACTATATATAGTAATGGTCAATTGCCTTGCTACTTATGGGTTAGAAATGAAGAGGTACACATACAGATGACACGATATATATAAATTCATACTGTAACCATTCAATTGTTTAACGTGACAC
>JANTFA010033452.1:0-15572 GCA_026413405.1 Phytosciara flavipes | reverse complement strand
AATAAAATTTGAAAAAAATATTATTTGACAGGTAAACAATAATCAAATCAGCAAACTTGCGACAGCAATTTTTCTTTATGAATTGGTAGCCGTGACACTTTCCGCAGCGTTAAATAGTCTCCGCTCCGTTGAAAAGTTTTAAATTTCGAGCGCACTTACGGCGTGAATTATTCTACTTTCTCTACAGTCCTGGGAACTATCTGTTTTATCAACTCGAACAGACCCTAGTCCAACCCGAATTTAATTTTCGAAACCAGATAAACCGGAATAACTCCGTAAAATTGAAACGAGTCGAGGTCGGGTACGGGTTCTAGAGCCAATTCGGACAACCCGCTCATCCCTACTTGGAAATACCGTTTATTATCTCGGTAAAAAATGACGAGGCGCCGAATATTCAAAACATTCGAAATCGACACATGTGCGCCAGTTTTTTTATCATGTGTCGGATGAGTGAAGTGACAGCTAAATATTGACATTTCTCCAAACCGCCAAATTAAGCAAAGGATAATCGTAACAGTCAACAAAAGAGACGTTTTTATTTTGCTTGCATTTTGTGTCACGATTTTTTAATTTAACCGTCGAAATTCAGTACAACTGTGTCGTATAGTCGCATTTTATGAGCAGAGGTCCAATTGTTTTTATATGATGAAGTGTGGTAGTTGCAGAAGCAGCAGTGCCGACGCGTACAAGAAAATCGTTCCGGGCAGCAATCTCTTTGACATTTTAAAGAAATTGTATGCAGACCGACCATACAATCCGAAGTATGCGTATTTTTGTAATAAATGTATTGATACCGCGACAGCTAAGCTAGCACTTAAGATTACATTAATCGGCGATCAAGCAAATGCAAACAGTCTAACAATAACTACTACAACGGACGGCTCGACGGCCGAATCATCGCATTCCTCCAAAGATGAATTTGACGAAATTGTTCAATCCAGAAGAGGTACGAATTTGTTTATTGCAGTTTTTACGTTCTTTTCCTAAGTCCTACCCTTGGCGTTGCAGTTTTCAGTAATAAAGGTACACCGTTATTCATCCCACCCAACCCAATCAAAAGGCCGAATACAACTGGTACGAAACCATGTCCGAAACGTCACAAGAAAAGTCAACAGGCAGAAAGTTCAGATCGTCTGGAAGGATCCGTAGCACAGTCCGATGTTTCCGAGCAGGAAAGTTCTGAACGTTTTGAACTTGCAGATATGGCGATGAGCACACCATCAAACGAAGAAGAGTCCCTTGAAAATTCTGGTGCGAGTCTTCCAAAAAGCAAGTCGGATTCTTTGTCGAACAAAGGTGCATCGAGCGGAAACGTGGGAAATTCATTCAACTTAGACGATGGTGGTGATGATTTTATGGGAGATCAAAATGCATCTGGACGGCAATTATCAATTCCACCGAATGAAGAAGTATCAAGCACGTCGTCCAACCAAGATAAAGAAAGCCGCAAGGAAACTCCTCGATCGTCAAAAGAAAAACGGCGCACTCATCCACGTCGATCTTTGACCGAGAAAAGTGACTCAGAATCTAATCGATCGCCGAACGAAAATAGCCGTACGCAATCACATCGATCGCCAGCCGAAAGAAGAAGCTCAACTAGTCAACCACTCCGATCGCTAACTGGAAACAGTGACACTCAATCTCAACCGCGTCGGTCGACCACCGAAAAAAGTGATACAGAGTCGGATCAGTTGTCGAAAGATAAAAGACCAAAGGAACCTCAACGGTCGGCGATTGACACGACCCAGAAGGAATCCGGTCCATCGGTGAGCGGACCAAAAACTACTGCCAGAACGGGACACAATGATTCAACCTCTTCAGACGATGGTAGCATCAGTACCATGGCTCCGCCAGCAAAATCGCCACGGATTCGGCAACCAGCTTCCAACTTTCCAGCTGATTTGCGAGACTATTTCAAACGGACCGATGTGCACCCGAACTTTATGGACCGATCATTAGGTGGTTGAATCTAGCCGTTGATTCTACCAGCCGGTGCTGTTGTTTTTTTTATTGATTTTCCAAAAATATTTGACTCCAATTGTTCCGAACAGATTCGTTGTTTAATAAAAATAGATTCTAAGAGTGTCTCAGAGTCTTTCTGAACTCAAAACGTTCTCGGATTTTCATTACAATAAATATTTATTGACTATATTGGCCGTCACAATGAGTCCACAGCCATCGAACATTCTTTTGATTTATTCACAATTCTCTTCTCTATCATTCTCGCACAATTCATTACTTGACCGAGCTTCTCACACATCATCATCATCATTCTCATCATGTACAGTCAGTAGCCCGTTGACCAGATAACTTTCGAAGGTCTTGACTCATTGTCCGTAGCAGAGGATGTTTACCGCATCCACATACACCACGGAAATCGTCTAAATCTAATGCCCACACCATACCACCACCCAGATTCATGTCTTTCATGAACTTTGTCTTCCGTCTCACTTCGCTCACATCATCGTACGACACCCATTGCGTTCCCTTCGAGGCATACGGTCCAATACGTCCAGCCTTATCACGAACAACCTCCCAACCGCCAGCATTGATTCGTTGACAAATTTCATAGTATGCCAAGAATCCGCCAGCCCGAGTAAATTGACCGGCTTCGCCAGGTCCTACGCTTTTCTCGTTCAAACCGCGTTTGTTGGAATCGACTAATGAGAACGATTGACCGTACAGTGGGACACCCATAACCAATTTACGGGACGGTGCACCCTTTTGTATCCAATAATTGATGGAAAAGTTGGCGTTGAAGTAATCGTAAGTGTCGCCAGGATAATAGTGCAGCGGTGCAACGTGACCAGTTTGCTTGTCCCAATTTCCATGGAAATCGTATGTCATTACAGCGATCCAGTCAAAGTGTGCAGCGAGCGTGGGCACATCATAGCCAGCATCAATAACCATTTTACTGGGTGAAACTGCAGCTGATAACAGCCAACCTCGGGGTTTAAACTGTGCGGATAGTTCTTTGACCAGACTGGAAAATCCTTCTTTCTCGTCGGCAAAACCTTTGGTACAGTCCACTTGCCAGCAGACGGGATACTATGGAATCAAATCAAATTATTCATACCAGTGGTCGAAGAGTTTCATGAAATGATGTGACCTACCTCCCAATCGAGATCCAGACCTTCAAAGTTATACTTTTCGATAAATTCAATGGCTTGCTTCACGAAACGTGCCCGATTGCTTGCACTTCTAACCAATTTACTGTACTTGTCTCCCAGTGAATCATTCCAACCGCCAAGGGCTAGTGTAACATGAACTCCTTTAGCCCGTAGAGCCACCACTCTTTCATAGAATCTGTTATCAATATCAGCCCACGAGTCGTGCGTTCGAATGGTCGATGTTTCACGATCGAGTACGGCAAAGCCATAAACAATGTGTGTGCACAGTGATTCATCAATGTCGTCTGGTGTGTACTTGCCATCACCCGGTCGATACCAGGCCCAGTTGGTGAAATAGCACACGACTTTGAATCCATTCGGATCGTCGTGGATGACGGGTGCCGCTTGTATTGGCTTTTCAGTAATCGAAACTTGGGTTGTCGTAGTTGTTGCGGGTCTTTTTGTTGGAGGTCGCTTAACTGGTTTGCTAGTGGAATCACTACCGCCAGGTAAATGGCAATTGGCATCCTGCGGCCAGTCACAATTCTTTCCTACATCATTCCAATGCAATCCTGGTGGGCAATAGTGTTCCATCATCATCTGATGTCGATAGAATGAATTGAGAATTTAAGTTCAATGCGAGCTGAAAGGAAACTTTTTTTTTTCTTACACCAAATTGACACTGGTAATACATGTTGCAGTCGCTGGAGTGGGCACTAAACTGTTGATTGTTACATGGAATAGTTTCAACTTCTGTGTCTTGTTGTATGAGTGGACGTGTTGGCTTCGTGTGCGGTTTGGTCACATCCGGTCTCATTGACGATGCTGGTCGACGAGTCGATGTTGGTCGACCAGTTGATGTTTGTTCTGTGTCGAGCAGTGTCATTGAAACGGAATTCGGACTTTCAGTTGCAACTGTCGGAGAAAACACAAGCTCGTTAGTCACATTCAGCCACCCCGAATTGATTTCACGATTTTACTTACTTTCACTTTGTGACGTCTCTAATTTACATTTCGGATGCGGTCCTGGATAGTCTCTCAATACACGATTGATCGTTCGCAGCAATGGATATTCCTCGCATTCGCATACGTTTCGGAAATCATCAAGATCTAGCGCCCAAATCATGGCGCCACCAAGGCGCATAGCTTTGACAAATTCACTCTTGTGCCGTATCATATACGCATCATCGAATGACACCCACTGATCCCTTAAATAAGCGTATGGACCCATACGCCCCTTTCTGTCGCGAACCACTTGCCACCCCTTGTGTTTGATTCTTTCGCAAATTTCGTAATACGACAAGAATCCTCTAGCCCTTGTTGCGTCACCAGCCTCACCGCCGCCATATGTCAGCGAATTCAAATTGTGCGTCTTACTTTCAGCCAGCGAAAATGATTGCCCGTACATCGGCATGCCCATGACTAATTTCTGAGGATCTGCTCCGTTTGCAATCCAATAATTTATCGAAAAGTTGGCATTGAATGTTGGTTCGACGTCATCCGGATGTTGATACATTGGAGCTACATGACCGGTTTGCTTGTCCCATTGTCCGTGATAGTCGTAGGCCATAACAGCAATCCAATCGAAATTGTCGGACATAATGGGAATGTCGTAGCCAGCATCAATTACTTTCTTTGATGGAGACACTGCAGTTGATAGTAGCAAACCTTTTGGAATGAATTCCTTCCGCAATTCCTGTGCAAATGTAGCGAAATTTTCCTTTTCATCTGCATAGCCCTTCGAGCAATCGACTTGCCAACAAACTGGATATTCCTTTAAAAAACGAAAATGGTTTAGTTTTCTACATCAAAAACATTGATTCTGATACGTACCCAATCCAAATCAAGTCCATCGAATCCATGTCTTTCAATAAACTCAATAACGTGCTTTATAAAGCGAGCTCGTGCAGCCGCACTTCTAACGAGTCTTGAATATTTATCGCCAGCCGAGTCATTCCATCCACCTATCGCCACCGACACCTTAACTCCTTTCGCCTTTAGTTTGACCACACGATCGTAGAATTTATTGTCCAAATCGGCCCACGAATCATGCGGTTTGATAATTAAATTGTCACGATCCAAAACCGCAAAACCATAAACGATATGGGTACACAAATCGGTATCGATGTCTTCTGGAACATACTTGCCGCCACTTTGACGATACCAAGCCCAATTCGTGAAATAGCAAACGACTTTGTAGTCATTAGAAAGTTGAGTGGTGGGTTGAATTTCATTTGTCTCAATTTCGGATGGATGGCTGTCAACTATTGATTCATGGGACGTTTCGTCAACGCCTTCTAGATTTTCGTCGATTACTTCCTCTTCTTCTTCTTCTTCTTCTGGAGCTGTTTCACCTATTTCATCGTCTGGTGCGGTTTCGTTTGCTGATGCTGTTTCATCGTCTGGGGCTACTTCTTCTTCTGGAGTTTCTTCTTGTGGAGCTTCTTCTTCTGGAGCTTCTTCTTCTTCTGGAGCTTCTTCTTCTTCTGGAGCTTCTTCTTCTTCTGGAGCTTCTTCCTCTTCTGGAGCTTCTCCTTCTGGAGCTTCTTCTTCTAGAGTTTCTTCCTCTGGATTTTCTTCTTCAAGATTTTCATTCTCTGGATCTTCAACTTCATTGCTGTCTGCCCCTTGTGGTGTTACAGACGAATCCGCAGGATTTTCTGATAATTTCTCAACGGATGAATCGACAATCTCTTCAGAACCATGTAATGAAGCTGAAACATTCGAAAGAACATCGTCAACTGGATGACACTTTTAGGCGAGCATATCATCACATCATCGAACACTTATCGAAAACTTGACTTGATGAAGTAATTTCGATAAACAGACAACGAATGGATCAAATACTTACGGTCGGGTTCAACTTCTCTCGGCGGATCACGTAAAACTCTTTGAATTTCCGACAACAGCGGATGATAGCCTTCGCCACAACGATTTTTAAAATCGTCCAAATCCAATGCCCAAACCATTCCACCGCCCAAACCCAATGAACGAACCAACTCCGATTTTCTGCGAAGTGTGTTCTTGTCGTCATATGAAACCCATTGGTTGTCTTTGAATGCATACGGACCCATTCGTCCTTCAGGATCTTGAACCACCTGCCAGCCTTTGTTACGAACTCGATCACAAATCTTAAAATTGAACAATTCCGGTAGTTAGTGTTGTGAAGAAGATGACCCTTCTAGTCATATAGCCAGTCAATACTCACTTCGTAGTAAGCTAAAAATCCGGCAGCACGGGTAGCTTCGCCGGCTTGTCCCGGTCCGGGTGCACGTGAATTCAATCCGTTATTTTTCGTATCGGCCAGAGTAAATGATTGGCCATAGAGTGGCATACCCATGACGAGTTTGCGTGGTGGAGCACCTTTTTCCATCCAGTAATGAATGGAGAAGTTCTGTCGGCCGTTTAGAGTTCACATTTAAATTTGTTGGTGTGCGGCAAAATAGACTCTTTGACTTACCGCATTGAAATAACTGATATCGTCTTCCGGATGATAATATAAGGGTGCAACGTGACCAGTTTTCTTATCCCATTGGCCGTGGAAATCGTAGGTCATGACAGCAATCCAGTCTATTCAAATGAAGATTGGGAAGAAAGAAAAAAATGTTTTTAAATCGAAAATCATTGAACGCAGAGCGAGGTGGTGTACCGAAATATTCGGACAATGTTGGCACATCGTATCCAGCGTCGATAATTTGTTTGCTTGGAGACACGGCTGTCGATAGAACCAATCCTCTCGGTCTAAACTCTACGGACAATTCTTTGACCAATTCGGTAAAACCTTCCTTTTCATCTGGGAAACCTTTGGTGCATTCAGTTTGCCAGCACACTCTGAAAAGAAAAAAAAAGTTTAGCTCTGGCCAAGTCGTAAAAGTGATGCATAGCGCGATGGCCTTACGGATATTCCCAATCTAAGTCCTGAAAAGGAAAATAATTTTTAAAGAATTTGCCTGGTGCTGATATTGCAATGAAATTACCAATCCTCCGAAGCCATACTTCTCGACAAAGTTAAGAGCTTGTTTGACAAACTTCTTCCGTGCCGCAGCACTACGAACCAAACGACTGTATTTATCACCCTGCGAATCATTCCATCCACCCAGTGCCAAACTGACCGTAACCCCCTTCTCTTTCAATTTCGCAACTCGTTCATAGAACCGATTATCAATATCAGCCCAAGAATCGTGCGTTCGAATCGTCAATTCAGAGTAGTCCAAAACAGCAAATCCGTACACAATATGTGTACACAGATCGGTGTCAATATCGTCCGGTGTGTATTTACCGACACCTTTACGATACCACGCCCAGTTTGTGAAGTAGCAAACCAGTTTGTAGTGGCCAGAATGGGGCTCAATTGGTGGTCGCGGAGTGCTAGGCTTTGTGGTTGTTCGGATAGTTGTTGTGGTTGTTGTTGTTGGCCGCTTCGTTGGAACGACTTCATTAACCGATTCATCTTCACCATCAGGATCAACCTCTTCACCATCATAATCAACCTCTTCGGACAGATAGTCGGTGCCATCCTCTTCTTCAGTACAATGAGCATTATCTGGCCAGTCGCAAGTATTAAATTGTGTGCTGAAAAATGATTAGTACAGTTGCGAGAGCTGAAAACAATTGCGGCATTGCATACCTCCAATGCAAACCGTCTCCACACTCTCCACCGTAAAGATGTCCATGTAGGCAAAGCAAGTATTGAGTGCAACTACCTGGATAGGCAACGTGGGTACCACCGTTGCATGGATCGTCCAGTGATGCCTTTGCTTTCTTCACTACTCGCAAATATCGGTTAGTTGAGACACATCTAACAATTTTGTTAAAATAAATCACTTCGTCATTCTCATGTAAAGTTAATATCCCAAAACATTTTACCTAACATTCTCTTTTCGATCGCAAGTCAATTCGTTTTGACTCCATTGTAGGTCTGGACCACACTCCTGTGGTATTAGCATTCCATTGACACAAATATAGAAACTGCCGCAATCGCTGTGTGGATAGTATTGTCCAGACATGCAAGTTTCACTGTCTGACAACGTTGAAACAGTCGTTCGACTTGGAGTGGTTTTAACTGTTGTTGACGTTGTCGTTATAGATGTTGTGGAGCGTGTAATTGTCAAAGTTGTAGCTTTTGTAGTTGTGGAGCGTGGAGGTCTTGTAGTCCTTACAGTTGTGGAGCGTGAAGGTTTTGCAGGCCTTACAGTTGTGGCGCGTGGAGGTTTTGTAGTCCTTACAGTTGTGGAGCGTGGAGCTTTTGTAGTCCCTTTAGTTGTGGTGCGTGGAGGTCTTCTGGTTGTTGTGCGTCTAGGTCTTTTGGTGGTTGTGCTAGTGGTTGGTGCTGATGTTGATGATGGTTTCTCAACCTCACTAATCACTTGAATCACTTCGTCTGACATATGCACACACATAGCCTCTTCTGGCCAATCACACAACATTTTTTTCTGATTCCAATGCAACCCACCAGCACAATTTTGTTCTTTGAGCTGGCCGTAAACGCACCGATAGTAGGCGTTACAGTTCGGATGTGGTCTGTACTCTCCCACTTCGCAATGTTCATCACTTATAATGATTGGCATTACATTTACTGGAGCAGGAATATTGGGAACTTTTTCTGTGGTCGTCGTGGTCGTAGTCGTGGTTGTGGTTGTGGTTGTTGAAGGCTTAGTAGGCTCAGGTGACCACCAAGTTGATGGAGAAGTCGACGTGGGCCACCAAGTGCTGGGCTTTTCTGAAGACGACGGCTGCCACCAAACGGGTGCGGATTCTGTAGACGATTGCGTTGTTGTTGGCAATGTGGTTGCTTGGCTTGGCGTTGTGGAGCCACCTGCTGGATTCCAAGAAGGCCATGTCGTATGTTCTTGTATGATACCACCTTCCACATATGTTGTCATTTCGGCTGGTACTGGCGTAACTGGCTGTGGTGGCGGAGTGCAATTCTCCCCGAATGGCTTACCGGTTTTTAACCGCCCAAATACTCGATTCACAGATTTCAGCAGAGGAAAAGCTTCATTGCAACATTTGTTTGAAAAATCGTCCAAATCCAAGGTCCATGCAGCTATGCCACCAAAGCCTGAACTCATCACATATTTTGCTTTATTCGCAACCGACTCAGGATCCTCATAGCCAACCCATTGGTTTCTTGATGTTGCATATGGACCTGATTTACCCGATCCGTCTCTTCCGTTGAACCACTTTTGTTTTCTTACCAATTGACAAACTTCGTAGTATGCTAACATTCCTGGCTGTCGTGTTATCTCGCCCGCATTACCTGGCCCTCTGGACGGTGTTCCTTCGCCCACCAAATTAGAATGCGAGTCTTTTAGCATAAAACTTTGTCCATAGAATGGAACGCCCATAATGAGTTTTTGAGGAGCAGCTCCTTCCTTCACTAATAATTGCATTGTGTAGTCAGTGTTGTATTGGGGGTATTTGTCTCCAGCTCGTCCATACAAAGGACTAACATGACCAGTTTGTGATTCCCACCCGCCATGATAATCTGTATTTAATACGAAAATCGAACTTTTATAACACAGCACATGGGAAATGTGTAATGGCTGAATGCGATACTAACCGTAGGTCATTACTGTTAGGAAATCGACGATGTCAGACAATCGGGACAATTCGTAAGCTTCGGTTATTACTTCCTTGTAACCGGATATGGCCACACCAAGCAGTAGGTCCCTCTTTTTGAATTCTTGTTTCAGGTCACGCATCAATTTGGTAAGGTTTGGCTTGTCCGATGCTGGTCCCTTGCGACAATCGCTTTGCCTATTTCGAATTACATATCAGAAATTAGAGAAAATGACAGCATGAAATGCCAATCTATTGTGTGACAAATTACCAGCATTTCGGATAGTTCCAGTCGAAGTGCAGCCCACTGAATCCATGTAACTTCAAGAAATTTGCTGTACTGCTGGCAAAATTCTTGCGATTACCCTCGTCACTGATTAGTCTAGAATATTTGTTTCCGGTCGAATCTGTCCATCCACCTATTGCCAACAACACCGGTATGTCTAGAGATGTAGCCCGTTTGTACATATTGTTTTCGATATCCGCCCACGGATCGAATTCACGGATCGTTAACGATTCCGGATCGAGCGAAGCGAACGAATAAATGATGTGCGTACACAGTTTCGTATCGATATTCTCTGGTACGAATTTTCCCTCAGGCACCCGATAAAACGACCAATTGGTGATGTAACAAAGCACTTTATAGTCACCTGCCGCACCGTCTTTGACATTCTTGATGCGTAGCTTTGATGACTGTTCGGATAGGATTTCTTGTTTGTATTTGTTCAGAATTTCGTTGCTTATTTGGTTCACGGAACTGATGTCCACGATTTGTTGATATGGTGAACCGAATCGGAATGGTTGTGGATTCTTTGTATCGTAAGCGGTTGGAACGTGGAATGCTGAATATTTCCCACCAAGTTGAGCAGTTTTATTAGGTTTTTTCCGCTGAGGTTCCCTACGTAGTGCATCATGTGTTAGCTCGGACTTCGTTTCTGCTGGACGGTATTCAACTGAGTCACGAATAAACGATTTGCCAGACGAGCTAAAAAGAAGAATTCGGTTGAAGTAACGTATTAACAGAAGCGATCGAATATTTACATTGGCGTTATTGGTGCACTTTCTACAGCACTTCTTAATGGTAAGAACACTGAGCCAAAGGTAGGTTTGATCGAATACTTTAATTTGTCCAAGGCGTCATTCAATGGTTCAGGAACGCTTTCGACAGATGATCTAACGAATGACGGTACACCCGATGGTGGTATATGAACTGCATTTATTTGTGTTGCAAATATGCAGAATATCTGGGAAAAAAAATTTCAATTGAAAAATCTGCCACTTTATTCACTTTGTAGAAATGAATGGACATCAAAATTTTTGCCTCTGATTTGTTCGCTTATATTTTCACTTTGCGCAGCTCCATTCACTCACTATATTTTAGGCAGTAGTTCTTAAGCTTGAACCGCATCAGTCCCTCCATTTAGTTCGCCACACTATCAAAACGGATACGTAGACACAGTGACTGAGATTACAGGCTTACAGTAACCACGGGTTCTACGGGCTAGGATCAGGACTGAAGTAAATGACAGAGAAGTGGTGAAGAGATTCGACCCTGATAAGCTCAAGGACATGGACACTAGAAGACAATATATGGAAAGACTTGAGGAACGGATAATTGCAGACATGCATTTAGAACCGATACAATGCTCTCCAGGCAAAAGTGTGATCAAAGTCAGCTGCCAAGTAGAGTACTCATTTGTATGAAATTGTATCCCCACTCTTTTTACAGCGCGAAATATGTGTATGGTACACTGTCCATTTTCAGTACTCTATTTAGAGGACCATTCATATGCCTGTGGAGCATTGACCGATAACGATTAACGATACGTGGAGCATGATCAAGCAGGAAATGGATAGTGCAGCAACTGTGTATAACATGCGGTGTGATATTGGAATTGGAAGTATGCGAATTTAACAAATACAACCAAAGACACGGATTTTCTGCTAAATATTTTGAGGTGAGAGTACAAGATTCCGATGAAAAAATCTTCTATTCACAGTCGTACAAACAGCGTATTTAATACCTGCCCCATGCGAAAGTTGCAATATTTTTGGCTCATTTCTCATTTTCAATGAGTTTTTATGTGAAAATCAGATTGCGGTTAACTAGAACTCGACTACATTTGATGCCGGCATACGTAATTCATTGATTCTGGAACCATTTTAGGTAAAAAGGAGACTCACTTGTGTGTTTTTGTCCAACTTGCTTCGGTAACTTTTTTTGTTTGACATGTGTAGTTACATACCTCGTCTTCGGCTCGGATATGCAAACTCTACACTTGTCGATAAGACAGTTACAGAAGCTTGTTGCTTGTGAGTTTGCTTCTATCGCGAAATGGTTCCCTCATTAAGGAATTACTTTCGCAGCATCCAATGTAAACTACTATTCATTTCAAATCTGACTATTGCCTATAAGATCACTTGCTAGAAAAATGGTAACCCATGAGTATTTCGAAAAATGCATGCCATCCAGTGCTCCACATGCTCCTTCGCCAGACATAATGATCAACGGAAAAGTCATGCCGAAATGTACAAGCTTCAAATATCTTGGCTCAGTAGTCAACAAGAGTGGAAACTGCGACGAAGACGTTAACCATAGGATCAGCGTGGGCTGGCTGAAATGGCGACAAAATTCAGGAGTACTATGCGACAAGCTTATGCTAGTATGCCAGCAAAACTCAAGTGTAAAATCTACACAAAGTTTGACAGAGATCTGACGACAGCAGAGATGAAAATGTGCCGCATGTCGCTTGGCGTCACAAAGTTGGATCATATCAAGAGTCAACATATCCGAGGCACTTTGAACATAAAAGAAACCATCGTCGACAAAGTCAACAATGAGCGAAACGATTGGTTCGCCAAAGTCCATTGCCACGATCAAAACAATGTTGCAAGAGAAACTCTTTCAATAGAAATCCCCGCAGTGCGTAAGAGAGGAAGACCAAAGCATAGCTGGGCTAGCCAAACAGCGACAACATCAACAGCGATGTGGGTTGACGCAAGAAGAGAGAGAAGAAGTGGCAAATATGAGGCCCGTGACGCGATCAATGAGAATGCATCCTGACCATAGAGTAAATTGAATTAAGCGCTAGCCTGGAAGTTAATGTAACTAAAAGAATAATTTTGTAAATATTAGTCACTGACGAAATAAAGCGAAGAAGAACAGTCGTGAATTTTACCGGTTGTATCGCTAAAGCAAAAGCAACACAAAAGATGGAAATGGCGTTTTTCAGGAGAATTTCGCGTCGGCAAACTCCACATCCACTTGCCTTCGCCTAGTTCCGCAACAACTTGCCAAAGAAACCGATGTACAAGCAGACACGAAATATTTACTTGCCCAGTTCGAACAAAAGACGCTATCTAGAGCACATTGCTAAATTGGGTCAATAACCGGTCCTTGCAGGTTAAGAATATTGCCGAAAAACGAGTGCAATACAAAAATTTCAACTCTTCGTGTCAATGATTAATGTGCAAAAAAAGACGTTTTATCGGTTGTATCGAAAGATCCGTTAGTTGACCATTTCTCGTCGAATATGCAAAATACTAACCAGGAAAAAAACCACAAATTTATATCAAAATTCCTTAATTCATTGCCATTTAACGTAAAAATTTCCATATTTAAATTCCAAATTCATTAAATCCAATAAATATGGATCTCGAATATATAGTTTCTTAAACGTTTTTTTTTTTGATTATTTACCTACAACCGAGGCATACACATAAGATACCAGATTCAATTTAAAGTACATTAAACTGTACGAAAATGTAAACAGAAAAAAAAAGTTTAAAAATAACAACACGCGAGATAGCGCACTATGTATCGCAGAGTATCAGAATTCACTTCTTAATTTACATAAATTAAATTTTGTTTTTCATCATTTTATAATGAATTTACAAATATAGCACCAGATAACTTACCACAAAATTCACTCCTAACCGAGCCCACATCGTGCCGTTGCTTGAATGTATATTTTATGGTACCAAGGTAGCAATAACCTGTAGATAAAGATAAATTTGCAAATTGGTACAAACGTAAAAAAACAGTTGATATATGAGTACGAGCATATGGATTTGCGTGAAAAAAGAAAGATTTCGTTGATACAAGACATTATACTCATTTGGCTCATCTGTTACTTTGCGTAATGTTAGATCCAAATAAATGGATGGTGATTATGCGTATGCCATGCAGGTATTGTTGATTAAACAATTTCAATATATTGGTACCTAGCCTTCGTAACCATATTGTCACTGAATCTGCTACTTCTTTTGTTTAAATTACACAATTCGCCTAGTTTTTTATACAAAAATCCTAGACTTGATTAGTTTACCATCAAACTATAACCAGGAACTAGTCGTCTGTGAAAAGTCAAAAAATGCAATCTTTTCTAAGGACTAGATTTTGCTGTCCACACGAATACATAGATTAGCCCAGCAAGGTATGTGTTAGGAACAGAAAATCAGAGATCATTCGAAATTTATACATTTAATTTGATGAAATCTTAAACTAATCTTTGTCACGTACTTGCAAGAATGTGATAATTACCGAAATTAGGTAAATTATGCGGTTTTCACGAATGGAATTGTTTTTGATGCGTTTTTAATGGAGCATTTTGGAATGTTTCAGATAAAGTTTCTCCAAGAAAATATGTGTACTTTGAGCTTTGAACAAGACGAAGAAGAATTCCCTCAGCTGACTCCAGATTTTTCTTCTTCTTCTATCTAAAATTTCCTCGAAGATCTGAAGCACCATCACGAGAGCTATTACTTTCAAAACTAGATAAAACTATATCAGACGCTGCGACGAAGCCCCGTACGAGCTTACGTAGCTTTACGTAGCCATAGTACCTACTGAAACCTAGTGTGATCGCATATCTAGTACAAAAAAGTTGTATGAAACACATCACATCCGTTGCGTAAATCACGCATAGCGCGATACTAAATAGCACGCACGAAGTACAGCCTCAAAATGGCCACGAATGAATTTTTTTAAACCAAGATACAACTCACATCCCATTTGCATTTCAAATGGAAAAAAACTATGAAAATCGAGTGAAGTAAGTTTACTTAGCGGAGGTCCACGCTAGTGTAAATGGCATCAAAATAGTTCACTTTAGAGTAGAATGCTGCTCTTTGGACCAGTGATTAATGTTGATTCACTAAGCCTAAAAAGATTACCACCCCTGCGAAAACCCTTCCATTTTAGGCCACGGACTTTCCCAGGGAATCACTCGTCCAAAGAGCAGCTTTCTACTCTACAGTGAACTATTTTGATGCCATGGACCCCTGCAGCAGCCTCAGTCCCAGTGCCCTCATTAAACTTTATTTTACCGACATTCTATTCGAGCTCCACATGCCTTTCAAAGGAAAACAAAAACCACGAAAATCGAGTTGAGTTTACTCATTTATAGTTTGGGCAGTGTGAAGGCCTCAGATCAACGGTCCTACTCAGTGACCCAATTTCAATGCATTTTTTCCTGTATTGTCAGTATCGGTGATCTGCTGCTATATTTCCACTTACTTACAACGTGTAATTTTCGGTAGATTTATCTTCGAAAAACGTTAAAACACTTGAAGGACCCTAGCTCCGAAAATGCCCATCTTCGAACTTGACCTCACAATTTCGACTAATTTTTAGGATATTTTTTATTGTCGGTTCGGCATCTTTAAACATCCCCAAACGATATGCCCCTAGCGCCCGGCTCGAATTCCGATTGTTACAAACGGCATATCAGACTTAATAGCCCTCAGTACTTCGTACTAAACAGCCTCAATACAAACACACACCTTTCTCTTGAGTAACAGCGGCCGAGACGAAAATTTGCGACATGTCAAAATCCGACAAATTGGTACAGCGACAAAACATAAAATTCTGTCGCGCGGAATTTTTGAATGTAGTTTTGA
>JANTFA010033341.1:0-15579 GCA_026413405.1 Phytosciara flavipes | reverse complement strand
TTAAATAAACTGATTTAAAGAAACATTGCAGGGTAGTTCTATAGACACCTAACTATGTACCGTCCTCTACTCGTACGAGTCCCCCTTATGTTTTTTTCCTTTCGTTCACTTTGCTTCTTTCTTATACAATATAATAGCCAGCCACACAACAACAATTCGAAAATTTTTATAATTTTACAATGAATTGTATTTGCGACCAGACAACGAAAAAATTTTTCAGCTTGCTGATATTTCAAAAAAAATTAATTTTTTTGCTATTTTTTGCACGTAATATCAAGAGAGAGAGACTTTATTTTCCTAGAAAATCGGTTCACATTTTAAAACTCTATCGTTATATGTCTACGGATACATAAGCGACCGGTAAGGCATTCACTCAATAAATTTTATCTGTCCAATTTCAAAAGAAACGCGAAACCAGATTCTAATTTACATTTGGCCGAATAAAACGTTTTCTAAAAAAAATTCCATAAACTTTACCTGGACAATGTCAAAACAATCAAAATGCCAATTTTAAAATATTAAATTTGAACAAAAAATACCCGACCGCGGCACGAATTAATGCCGACGACGCACGAGCAATATCGCATTTTGAAATTCATTTGGATAATTTTTAAATTGGCGATCCTATCAAAACGCCAAATTGCCCGTATGTCTTGAGCTTAACAATGTGATGTTAATATACCGGTGTTAGAGCTCTCTTTATTAGCTTCATTTCACCTCGGTTTCAACACACCAAAGAAGAAGAAGAAAAAAAACGTTTTTTTTTGTTAATATTCAAAACCGGCAGATTGGCCTTATTAAATTCAAATATCACGTGAGAAGGGTTTTTATTTCGTTTTAAAAATGTTGGTTTTTTCCTTGCCTTCTGACACATTTCGCTCTCTATCTCTATAATAAATGCAATGTTCACATTCATGTCGAATTTAATTTAATGTCTAGGATCGCTAGCAATTTAAAAACACAACAAAACACCGAACGCTATATCACAGAGTCGACGGAAAATTCCAAGAAGTCCATTTTTATATTTATTGTTCTTTTTGCTGCCATTTAATACATTGAAAATTGTTTGGTATACCGAATATTATATATGCGGCTTCGGCACATTCAAGGATATGTGTCTAGGCCAATTATATGGATCGAAACAAAACATTTTTTAGTTACAATCAAAAAGTTTTCCATTCCTTTTATGAACATATATCATGCCTGGCCATCCTTCTGTATAATAGATGAATTAGACTTGATAGCACTCGAGTAGAGTACATATTTCATGTGTTTGATTTAAAGGCTATATATATGAGCACAGACGAGCGCAATTTTGCGTTGCTGCGGTAGATGATTATGCTGTGATTTCTATGGTAATTGGACAGAAATTGCCGCATAATTCTTCACCTCAGCAGCGCAAGAACGCTTCTTTGTTCATTGCACCACTAGTGCGGAAAACATGCCAAAGAACAAAGAAGCGCAATTCCGCGTTGCTGGTTGATGTGTTGTCTATTGTCTAGCCTGAGGTGAACGTTGGATTAAAAGCAACTCAAAAATTGCTTGCTTCCTCTTTGCTATAAGTATCGAAATTGACATGTTTTCAGCACTAGTGCTGCAATGATTTGTTCAAACGCCCTTGCCATGAGATATAATTTCCCAAATCTAATGATGAATGAACGTTACCAGTGAATGTCGTAATCCAATCAGCTTGGAGTTTCTTTTTTGCTCATTCAATCACTTCTGAGCCGAAAATTTCCATTTCATCATCAATCGTAATTCACGAACCACACTGCATTATTCAAAATGCAATTCCTCCTTGACTACACAGCATTTTGAATAACTGACAGTTGGTTTTACATGTGTGTGCATACGTAGAGCAGAGAGAAAATGTTCCGAGTACACAAATTCGCGCGCGTGATTATTCATTAGGTCAATCGAATGCTGATAAATTTGATAGAATTTGTGTAACGTATTAGTGACAGAAGAAACAAAATTATTATTCTCAATTGAAAATGTTTTAACAAAAATTTATTATCTCGCTGAAATTTGAAAACGTTTTTTTTTGTGTTTCTGTCCTTCCATTCTGTAACACTTCATTATCTCGAATCATACTTGTACATACCACACAACATTGTAAAAATTGTAAGGTCCACAAAATTTTTAACTTTTTTTTTCTCAATTTACTTTCCAGATTACACGTCTAGGTAGTTGAAACGATATTCTACTTGTGGCCGATACACATGATAAACCAAAAACCATTTCCACCCAACCACTTGTGTTCCCATCATCGAGTTTAATGTTGAGCTATAATCAGATTATCAAAATCAGCAAGATGTTTATCGATGGCGATGACCTGACGGACAGAAGTATGTTCGATCATATAGAACTTGACGATGACCAATGGGATTACACATTATTGAATTGTCCATCAACCGAATTCATCTTCAGTAACAGCGATATTGATTGTACACAATATTACGATACGCCGCTATCACCGAAAAGTCAAATCCGACACCATGACTGCATGTGGTCCGGCCGATGTACAACGCATCCAGAGAAACTCCAATGCAATGTTGTGAAAACAAAAGCCGAACAGACCGCCAAACGGGTAACACAACAGAATGACACACAGCAAACACAGTCACAGCAAACACAACAAACGACACAGACGAAAAAGATCCAACAAGAGTCGATACAAGCCGGACAGTCACTACTTATCAATTCACGGCTAAATCAACCAAAGCCAGCCATCATCAAAGTACCGTCTGTGTCGACAAATGACTTCTTGAAAGACCGAGAATTCCTTGCCCGCCCGGACACACCGCTAAGTCTGGACGATGATCCGCCAGAATTTAAGCACGCCACCGACGTGTCCGCCTGCACAATGGGCTCGAACCGGATGAGCCTTGTGTGCGACAATGAAACGCCAACCGAAATCATCAATTTACTGAAAGAGCACCTAGAAGATACCAGCCTGCAGGTGAAAAACAGTAAATTACATTCACTGCTGCCGGGCAGTAAGGCGAGTACATTTTCTTTCATTCTTTCTTTCGTTCAGCACGTATGTGTGGATAGCCCGTTGCCAAATTGTAACGTAAAGAAAAGCCAGTTATTCCTATTAACTATTCCTCTGATTAACTTTGTTCAGTCAATTGAATTTCCCACAGTCCAGACAGTTTATTTCGTGTAGTCAGGGACCAATTGCAATCAAAAATGTTTTTTTTTTTTCAAAATAAAAAGCCAAACTGAAAGCTGATTTTCGTTAACAGGCGGATTCGTTGAGCGACTTCCTGAAAGACATAAAAACATTGTCCGACTATGAGGATTTGGACGGCGACGAGAGTATGGAGGAGAACGAAAGTGATTCGGATTCGAATGGGAATGCGGCATCGGGCGGTTCCAGCTACGATTACAGTCAAACAACGCATAGTGATCACAGTTACACGAGAAGTAAAAATCGCGTCGACGTTATCGGGCTGGGCTTACAAACTCCATCTGATTCGGGTGAGTCTTTTTTCTTTTTCATTTCCCAAAAAAAAATATTTTGCTTAAGATCTTACGTTCGATTACTAGCCCGCCCGGGCTATTTATATGAATGTGACAGTAATGCGGATGGAAGCTTTGATGACGCTACAATATAAAATGCGAGTTTTTTTTCTCGTATTCAGAGCTTCACTTAATGGAATCGATGAATGAATAATAGTCTTTCGCTTAACGGTTTCAGTGTTTTTTTCTTCTTCTCCTTTCATATTAATCCAGAGTAACTTTGCTTGTTAATGGTTCACACACACTCGACAAAAAAAAAATTAATTTGCTCTGGACACGTCATTTGATTCAAGTCTATTTTAGTCTCAATGGAATTTCACTTCGTGTTACAAATTCCACGAACAGAATGCTACACAGACGACAAAACACCTCTATCTCTATCTCTCTTTCGGAATAGATAAATTAAAAACTTTTGTTGGCGGGCGGCGGGATACCTATGTAAGCCCATTCTTGAAACCATTTCCATCGAATCGAATGTGACAAAAAATAAGTTTTTTTTGTTGTTGTTGTTGTCTTCAAATAATTGATTCCTCCCGTCGTTATCTGCAATTTAAAATCAAAACGAGCTGCTTGTTTTGTGTTTTTTTTTTGTATTATTCTGTGATCTCTATACTCTACTCGTGTGGTGCGTTTTATATAGAGGTGCTCGAAGCAATTGATTTACTTCTCTTTTTTTCCAAGCCGCAAGATCAAATTACACATCTTATTCGTTACACCGATGATGTGTCTGTACATGAAAAATTGTAAACACAATAAACCTACGTGGAAATGTAGTGTACATGTGCTCCAATTCATATATTGTGTTCCATCGAGAGCAGATTCGATTTGAGATTACTTAACGATGTGTTGTTGTTTATTACAAGAATTACGGAGAAGAGGAAGAAGAAGCAGAAAAAATGCCACACGAAGTGCGAACCGGTGGTATGGTGTTGAAAAGAAAGTTTGGTGTGGGTTTTTTTGCCGTTAAATTTTTTTTTTTTGAATATTCCGCCAAAATGGCAACACCATTTCCTTCACTTGCAATACACCGACACACACCAAATTCTCTGTCTTAAAATTCGTGCTTTTTTGTCTCTATCTCTCCTTTCCACCGTCTTCAAGACCATGAGAATATTTTTATATAAAAAGAAAATTAATTTGAAGAAATACGAAAAAAAAAAACTGCCAACTAATAAATAATTCACTTCACATGCGTTTTGCTATATCCTCTTCGTCATGTGAGTGTATGTAGTGTAAGACACAACACACGAAACAACAACGAAAAAAAAAGCCTACTCAAAAGTCAAAAGGGCCTTGAACCTACGCCATTCCAGATTGTGTTGAGTACAAAATACATGTGTATGGCAAGGGAAAGGAAAAAGAAAACTTTGTAATCGTAGCTTTATTCCCTGTGTATTTATATAATAAATGTACGACCATACCCAAACAAAAATCGATATAAGGTTGCTCCATAAAATGTTCATAATTTCTATAAATGTTAAGAACTTTGTCTATACCACTTTTTTTCCGAGCTTCATGGGGGCCCCCAAAACCATATCATGCGCATTGTGTGTGTGTGTGTGTATATGACAATTCAACCGCAGAAAGTGCGGTATAACGAGACTGTAGTAAAATTGTTAAACCGAAACAATGCAGAGATGTGACGCGATAGCTAGTAAATACCGATAATAACCGATTACGCTTTTGATATGCGGTTCAATTTTCGAACAGAACGACCCGACAACGACCTGACCGATCACACGTTTCTGGTTCCTTTTAATAAATCTGATCAAATGTGTTGTCCACATTCCTACAACATTGAGACGTGATCTCTCGAATTGCCGATTTTATATTTATCAAATTAAAAAATCTAATCAAATAATTGATGCAATACTCGACAATAAAAATTTAACCGAATCCCATCATATCATGCGCATTGTTATAGAAAAAAAACCATATCAGAAAAAGAAAAGAAGGAGGATGATGATGATGGAAACGAAAAAAATCATCTCCCATGCACAGACGTCTGTCGCACATATACAATTTTCCGTATAGAAATTGGTGTGTTACGATATCTAGATATAACACAGAGGAGTAAAATAACTATAAACGACAGAACACACGACACATGAAAGCATAGTACTATTTGAATAATGTGAATGACGTCACTAGGTGCGGTTCAGAATAAATTTGCGCATGCGTTGTTTTTGCAAATTTTTGGCGGGAACATTTTATTCGACGCGGAATTTGGATGGAACATACCATACCACAACTCTCGCTATATGTGTGTATACGCTAGAATGGAAAAAAGATAGGCAGACACTGCGCTAAATGTAATTGGTGTCGGTTTTTTTTTTCTTCTTCTTCTTCCTCTGCTTCTTCTCTGTTGGGATTTTTGCATATAATGTACACGGAACGTATATTTCTTTGGGTACATAGAGGCAGAGCGCGGAGTGGAATTGATTGAGAAATCACAAGTAAAGAATATATTGTACATATCGCTTGGTGTGTGGGTCCGGCATGTATTTTATTTCCCTTTCCACGTGTCTGCTTCAAAGAGAACATCATCATATTCTATATTTCGTTCTGACTACTTTGAATTTCGTTCTGACACGTGTCTGCTTCTGGTGGTACATATACTATATTCCGATAAAACAAATTTTATTTTATTTTAACTAAAATGATTACACACCGGAGTAAAGAGTAAAATTTCGGTGTTGGATATGAGATAGATTTTAGCTTTGCTTCTTCTTCTTCTTCTTCTTCGTCTTACTTTTTATTATTATTATTTAGTTTATATGTGCGATGGTTGAAACGGTTGATGTTGGTATTGTTCAAAAAAGAGGTATTCGTTTTTTTTCCGCTCTCGTATATTCAATAATAATAAAGACTGAGCGGTGTGGAAGACGAGAAGGTAATAAACTCCGCGAAGGCCAGACTAAAACATTTTTGGACAAAAATTTAAAAAAATTTATTTTTTATTTATTTATTTCTATGTTGTGTGTTCCATAATCTTTTTTCTTCTTCTTCTTCTTCTACTTCATTTGTTGTGTGTGTGTGTGTGTCTGTATGATTCTTCTTGAGGCCCCAAGAAAGACTCTACTGTTTGGTTAGTTTATTTATTGGGAAGTTATCGAATGGAAATGTTAATTATAAATTCTTGTGATGAGGTTTTAGGTTCCAATATATCAATGGTTAATTCAATACTCTCAGAATATCCATCTACATTAGGATTTGTTTTGTTGGCTGGTTTTTTTTTTCTTTCATTCTTCTGTTGGAATTTTAATTTTATTGATCATGGGACTAGATCATTGGCTATTTCATTCATGATGGGCTACACACACAAAACGTATGGTTCGTTTGGTTAATTTATTCATTTAAATAGATTATAAAGATAGATTTTCGTTGTTCTCGTGTTCTTCGAATTTAATCATTTTCATTTTATACTTTTGATTAATTGGAATTAATTATCAGTTTTCGAGAATAGCGACCGATGGAGAAGAAGTAATAGGAAAGAAGAAAAAACTCCCGACTCTAAAAGAAACTCATTAAGCCGGAAAAAAAATATATTTCTCACATTAAATGATAACCGATTGACACCAAAAGCATATTCGGGTTTCTTTCTTTCTTTCTTTCTACATCTCGTCGTCTTCTTTTCCAAATTTTTATACAATTAACTTTCTTCAATTCAAAAAAAGAGATTGGCTTTACAACAAGAAACAAAAAAATCTTCGGTTTTTGTTCCCCTTTCCCATTTGACCGATTGGTATTTAATGCATTTATAATGAAAAGATATTTTGAAGAAGAAGAAGAAGAAAGATATAATAACCGAAACAAGTCCGATAGAAAAAATTGGCACACTTCCGTACTAATTAGTTTACTTGGTATAACACACAGTCGATCCATACGCAATATTAACTATTATAAAGTGATTGTGTGTGGTGTGTGAGTAATGACCGGGTTGTCACAAGTGCAAACACACACTCAGTGTGCGGCTATTTACGATTATAACAATTTTCGTTTAATAAAACACACACACACACTCTATTCGGCATGACAACTGCAGAACATTAAAAGAGGGTTGCATAACACACAAACACATTTCGTCGTCCGTCTTACGGAATTTGCGAAATTGTTAAAGGAAATTGTCACACGGAAATATTAGGCGGCAGACACACACACACACACTCTGCAATACGGTATACGATAACCACCGAATCACTTTAATAATAACTAAACTATCTAGATTATACGGCATTACGTTTCAAATCAGATTTCATGAATTTTATGTAGCAGTACATTAGGGACATTCCCGTCGTCATTTGAATTTATATACATCGCGTGTACATTGCATTTATAAGCTTGACAACTATCAACTGCAGCAAAACGATTTCACTTTAGTAGTGAGGTAATGTGGTCATTCCGGCACTAGCGCAGACCCATTCCCTCACTCGTAAAGAAAAACGCCATACTTTACGTGTGGAAGTCATTTGCCATCTCGTATCACGATGCGTGAACGCACCCCGGGCTGAAGTCCTCGGCTACTTTTACTCATCTGGATACTGGATATCAAATTAGTTCACTTCAAACAAATCTCAGGATTCCGGCAAAGTGATAAGCTCTGCACGCGTTTCTGATCGGTATTTGTTTTCGTATTTACCAAGCAGAAGCACGTACAGCACTGTATATATCCATCGCCTTCGGCTCTAGATGTGACTTCTCTTCCACTCATCAAAACAACAATTTGGAAGCAGTGATCAATTGGACTATTTCAGTCAGACCAGTGACGCGCGATCAGACTTTGGAACATTGACGTACGTGTTTCCAAAGTCTTATCGTGCGACATCCGATTGGAAAACTTTTATTTTACTGTGTCGGACTCTTCTGTCATCTAGCATTTTGTCTGGATCGAAAAACAGCAAAAAGAAACACTTCACTTTTCGTCCGGCGATAGTGTTGTCAAACTCTTATAAGCTCGATAAAAATGCAACTGTACATCCAGAGTACATTCAAATGACGGGAATGCCTCTATTAAGATACCTAACATTGAACCGAACCGTCGTTTCCGCCTAAAAATCGCATACGAACGCGAGAAAATTGTATTCTATAATATATCTCGGGTATATATCACATTCATTCATATTATTCTTTTATGCGGAATTCTTTATTAAGTAGTTTAAAGAAGAGAAGAAGAAAAAAGAATTGAACCAAAGGACAACCTGTCTTTGTAGTATCTGTATAATACGTATAAAATACAATTTGAGCATGAATCTGAATGAAAAATTATAGTTTTTATTGGTAACCGCGCCACTTTACAAATGCGAATTTAATATGGTTTATTGCGTTGTACACACTCATATATCCGAAAATTTAATATACCTAAGCCATACTAGATTATAGAATGGTTTATTAGAACTTACATACTCATCCATGCGAATATTGTCTTCTACTATTTGATGTTTAAGTGTAAATATATGCTAATGGCAACTGGTTATTACTACATCGTTTATCAGCGATTCTAAGTAAAAAAAAAAAAGAAGAATTGGTTCGGTTTTTGGACGTGAACAGATTGATTCTGGAAAATTCCAAATTATATTCCATGAATTCTTCTTTTAATTGCGATGAATTCCTCTCTATTTATTGTGCATGTCCTTCGCTGGAACCAGTTCATTCAATTTTTTTTTAGCTTCGATGTAGAATGATTCACAGAACATCCTCAGATCAATTCGAAGCCAACAATTTCAGGGTGTTATTCATTCTGGTACTTCATTTTCTTTTGATGATTTTGGCATTTATGCTGTCAAATCGCCACAAATAATTTTTGTGTATTCGACAGGAAATTTTCCCACTCAATGTTATAGTGAGCAGTGTAGAGGAAACGACGATCAGATTTAGTAAATTTTTTTTTTTTAATTCAACGAATTGTAAGTTTTATCAGCTGCCCGTTCTACATATACGCACACATAATTTCAGCGACAAATTTCAATGCAAATTCGTTTAATGTCGATGTGTCCAAAATAATTTAATAGAAAAAGAAAAAAAAAAAAAGTGCGTGTCGAGGTTATACAGCCAAGTACTTCGGCTTGAAAATTGGTCGGATAAATGTTTGGTGAGGTTCGACCATGATTTCATAATGGGCCAGCCTAATTGGTAATTCAAGAGGCCGATTCTTTTCTTTATTACTTTTTACCAATTACACACAAAATAAAAAGACATTCATTCATTAGAAATCGTTTTGCCTTTCCGCAATACCTTATGTCTATATATATAACGTCGTCATCACGTGTTAAGTAAAGACAGAAGAGTTTTGCATAGCTAATGTCGAACCGATATTATATTATGTTGATTTATGGAGGATCCCAAAAGTGTCAGACGTTTAATTTGACGCCGGTTTGTTTTTTCTCTGTTTGTTTCTCTTCCATGAATGGGCTCATAAATGTATCTCGTTTTAATATTTATTCTCTGCTTGACTCATAGAGCACACAATATATTTAATGCCTTGTTATCAGTTCATATTTCGGCTGATAGTAACCAGAAAAACCTTCTGAAAAACCCCCCACTCTGTCATTCATTCACATAAAAATTTCGAAAAAAAAAATATTAATTTCGTTGAATGAGAAACAGAAATTTATTTATTTTCATTTATAAGAAATCTCTTATCTCATCCTCTTATCCCGTCCGTTCTATAACCGCAATGTGTTAACTACACGATAGTGTTCTATTACCCAAAAAAAAAATATGTGAAAATATCCCAAACATTTTTGTTTGATAAAATAGGCGCTCCATTCCTCTTTGGTGTGTACTTTGGCTGATAAAAATTTCTGCTGCGTATTTATAAACGTTCAATGTGTTTGGAGACGAAAAAGGAATACATATTTCAGTTGTGTCGGGACAAACCTAACGAGAAAAAAAGAAATGAATATTTGAACTGAGAATCAAGGATGAGAAAGGGAAAAAAAAGTTTGTGGAAAGAAGAAACACCATATCAATGACGGTCACACATGTTTTTCAAAAAAAAAAAAAAAACATTCCATACAACGACACACAAGCAACACACCAGAAGAAGAAGCAAAAAAAAAGTGTATCTTCGGTCTAGCCCTAATCTTCCTCAATCCTCTCTCTCCACCATCGTTTTGTACCTTAATACGTTGTACAACTTTTGCGACGTTTGAATAAACCATTTCAACACAAAACGTCTAGCCAGAAAAGTACGAGGAAAAAAACCCATACCCACCACCACCATCACATCACCTATGTAGTGGTGGTACAACCATTGTGTGTATACATAAATGTCGTGTGTACGCGCGCGTGTGTGTGTGTGTGTATTGTAATGCTATTGATTTTATTCCACACTTACAGAGAAGTTATATTAAGTTACATTCAAATTGCATGTGTATGTGAACTTCTCATTTGGATATTTTGAAATTCATTTGGATAATTTAAAGTTCATGTGGATATATTCTATATACAGAGAAATATATATTACGCTGGTTAATAAGAATGTTGAATTTATCAACATTTTGAAAATTGTCCAATTACTCAGATTTAATGTAGTAACCAAATACACAAAAAATGGTGTAAATGGCTGGTTTATGGTTTTATGTACATAATATATTGACCGTTTTGTGCGAATATTTATTCTATTCGATTCGATTTGGTGTTAAATACAAAACCTTTTAGTTATCGTGAACTTTTACTACTCCATTCCATTGTATTCCTAGGAGAAAAAAAAATTAACTGCGACACTCTACGCATTTTATTCGTCGTGTAGTAATATGGTAGTGGTTAATAGAAAAAGAAACTTTTCGGAGGTAATTATTTTAGTTGTATAAACTTCATTTGAATGAAAACAAAATCTCCATAATTTGTTCACTAGATAAATTTGGAGAACTTGCCCACAAAACCAGTCTCACTGACTGCCCAAAATACCAACAAATTTCTACCCGATCTACTACTTCATTTGATCGAATCGTTTGTCTTAAATCTTGATTTCAAATCTGCTACTTCAATTGTTTGATATTACAAACAGAGAAAATTGAGACAGACATTACAAACAAAATGATCTGATTACCTTACTCCAAAGTCTACCCAACTAAATATTGTGATGTTCCCCGCCAAAATTTGTAATAGTTCTTTTCTTCCGTTCAACTAAAATCCCACGTGAAAATGATTTTTTGAATACGCAAAAATGGTTATTTAGAACACAGAGCTAGAACCTACAGAATAGAAAAACTTTATGTAAAAAGACTACGACGACGACGACGACGAATATCTATCCATTTATGTGTACGCACGCCGCACATTATATATTTATGTAAGGCGTCGTCGTTTCAAAAAATTTTTTTTCGTCGTTTATATAAAAATGTATAGCCTATGTAATGTGTACACATAAAAACCCATTACTTTGCTGAAACAGTTCAAGGTCGTTCAGCATTATTCAGCATTGGTATGTTTTCATTTCATTCTATATCATTTTTTGGGCGATTCGCCTTCCTAAAACAGATGAAATCGGTCGTCGTCGTCGTCGTCGTGTATGGATGTAGTTTGGGAAATGTGTGCGGATGATGTTTACGTATGTACAGCAGAAATGGAGAAAACCCCATGCCGAATGCTCTTTGGAATTATCTTTCCTCTTGTCTCGCATATTTTCCCGCAAACTAAAGTCGCAGAAAGGGTTTTTCTTCTCCATCCTTCGACAACATCGTGTCTGTGTGTGTGTGAGAGTGTATATCTAAGCCATATGTAGGGGTCGTTCATACATGACGGCCACTGTTTCTGGTCGATTATTTCTATCATTTCGTATAGTTTCGTAATCGGCTCAGGGCTCAGGTGCGTGTGATTGACACACCATTGTCGTCGAATATACATATCCGACCAGTGTTACAGATTGGTTTTTTAGAGAGACACTTATTTCGTTGTCGATAACACAAATTCCGAACAGTTGTCGGAATGAAATGAGAGTTTTGTGGTATACCCAAAAAAGAATGATCGTCCCAGTCACGCCCCGTTTTTATTTTTTGGTGTAGCCCTTTATACCCTCCAAATGCGTGATGTCATTTGTGAACGAATTCATGTTGGGATTGTGGACACATAAAAAGCAAATACAGGATCTATATTGTCACACACAACGAATGCCAAATTCAGCATCTTTTATGTATCTGTATGATGTAAGAGAATATAAATATTGAGTCTGGCATTGTTGTTGCTGTTGGTAGTGGGCTTTTTTTTCGTTTGCGTTCTTGTAGTCTCTTGTCTCTCGCTCTCTCTCGCTCTGTATGGTTTTTTTCCGTCGTTGCTTACAACAAACAGTTATAAGAATAACTCGGCGTTACGCCCATCATCATCATCATCATCATCAGTTTCCCTTTCATTCTTAATCCAATCCGTGCATATATACGCGGTCGTCCAATTTCATATCTCTCTTCTGAAATGATAATTTGATAAAAAAAATATTATTCAAAATGAAAAGATAAAATTTATATGTCGCTACCTTCAATTGTATACTCACTTCCGTTCCGAAATTAATATGTACTCTCGAGAGTTGGTTGCTTTTTTTCTTTAATTTCAATTTTTCTTTACTTAACTATAAAGAATATTATATCCATTGAGAGCTACCTCCGAAACGTTTATTACAACAAAAAAAATGCTCCTGATATATCCATTCCATTTAGAATAAATATTTATAAAAATAGAAAAATAAAAACACATCACATGCCTCCTCATTTAATAACAACGATGGAGTAGAAAAATATAATTTAAATAAAAGTTACAGAATATTTAATCAAACTGGAGACATGGCATGATCAAATAAAAAAAAAAAGGTCTGAGTATATTGTGTCAACGTAACTTGAATTTTGTTTTTTTTTTTTTAAATTCTCCATTTCATTTCATTTTTCCTAAAACGTTTACGTAGATTCATATAATTTTCTAAAATAAAATTGATATCAGTTCTCGGTTGGATGTGTTTCTTTTTTCTTTTTTATTTATTATTATCACGGCTCTTGTCGTAGCGCACAGGTTTTTTTTTCTTTCTATTTTTCAAAATACCCACCCATAAAAGACACGTTGAAAGATAGATAAGTTTGGCAATAAGGAAATATTTTTCTTTTTTTCTTTTTTTCTTCCAAGTCGTTGACCCAAAAAAAAAAGAAAAATATTTTTTTCTTTTTCAAACCAAAAAAATTTCCTACGTTTTTAGTGTTCACACAAGATATGTATACCATACACACCATACTCATTTGGGAACATCACCCGGTAGCTAATCGCACGTTACGGTTGAGATAACGAAAGTCAAATTATTATCTAAATAAAAAAAAAATACGACGGACGGGACAGAGGAGGAACAAAAAAAAAGCGTAATTTCTTGTGTACGCGTCAAATTTCGTCTTTCCATTGATGAACCGTTTTGATTATTTTGCATGGTAGGCCTCAATGCAAAAAAAAAAAAATCAAAACGGACCGTCTTACAGATCGTGCCCTTCCATGCAAAATAATCAAAACGGTTCTTGTCAAATGGATTCGATTAACGTGTGCCGATTGAATAACCGTTTATATCTCGCTATCAACTTGACCTACATTTTTTTCTTCAGTGAGTTGGCTATAAGTCTACAATCTATATTGAATGCGTATGGAATCTAATCAAAAAAGCTGAAAAATGTTCACCTACTTTTAAGTCACCACACTGATTATCAAACACACGAAATAAAAAAGAGAAACACACAAAATGTATATTCAGCAGAGTATATGTATCACCTTTTCCTTCGATAGGTGAACCGAATTCAATTCGACGCAGATTATGTGTTGTATTATGTAGTGTATATGGGACAGTCCAGTCGTAGTTGGTGGGTATTTCGAGAATAGTTTCACCATAGTCTGTCAATTTTTCTTCCACCGAAAGAGGTGTTGAGAAGACGCTTCGTTTCAATCGGTTGGCCGAAATTTCGGGGATATATTGTGGTGGTCCACAAAGTTTAAGGTAATCAGAAATGGAGATTGTTTCACGACAAAGGCTTTTACCCAACATATTGTTCTGACTCAAAAACCACTATTAGAAACAAGTTGCGCCAGGTCGATCAGGTTAGTCAATTTGATGAGAATCAGAACGTTCTTCTTCTTCCTATTCTTTTTCTTGTTCCGTGTTTTCTTGAATGTTCTTGTTACACCCAATGAGCTGTTGAAATTGTCCAGGTTTCTGTTGCTTTCTTCAAAAAAAAAAAGTCGATGTAGCTCAGTTTGTTTCTTTTCCGTACCGGCTCTACAACCCATTCAGGGGCCTTCTCCAACCGAACCTATCCGCGGCTAACGATTCCCAACTAAGGACTGCAACCATTCTACTTAATTTAGACTAAGATTTGGTGAATCCATCTCGATACTTGTAACCCAACTATCGCCACACTATTGAGTTACGTACGCAAATGAGCATTTCGTTTTTACGTAATTCCATGTAATCTCATCTTGGACGGTACTTCCGGATATGGACATTAAGGTCTATTAGCTCTTCAGAGAGTGTTTCTCTGAAGAGCTAATAGGCCCTAATGTTCATATCCGGAAGTGTACCTTGACACATTTACATAATTTCTGTTCTCATGGCTATCTTACCGTGCAACACCCGGGTGTCACGATATTACGTACAGCTACGAAATGACCATACGTAACGGCACACTTCTTTGACCGAACCCCCAAGTCACAACTTCAGGCAACTAACTGGCGTTCTAATCTCCTACAACTCGATAGTTGAACAAAATTTGCAGCCACAATCAAATTTCGGTCCAAAGTCTTTGGATTGTCCCACATAGCTATATGATAATGTCGACAGTGTAGGTACAAAAAATAGATTATTACAAAATTCCAACAACTAAATGAAAAAAAATGATGAAGACGACGAAGTGAAGATCGTTGAAGATACATCACAAGTGACCTCTCTTTTTATTTAACAACGCATGGCATTAACAAAGAAAAGCTGTTTCTTTATGTTTTACGCACTTTATTTATGTGTGTGGAGATTTGTGTGTGTGTGTCCATGGAACATATCAATATGCAATTTGTCCTGATACGTGTAGTGTGTGTATGTAT
>JANTFA010033340.1:0-26281 GCA_026413405.1 Phytosciara flavipes | reverse complement strand
GTCCCATAGAAATTGAAAAAGCTTTTATTTGACAAATCGGTAACACTAGGAATGAATAATTGATCATTGTTGTATCCGTGTTAGGCCCGTTTTGGTACCAGAAGATTATAGTAGTTTTGAGTAAAAAAAGGCAAGCGCGGCCTTCCCATGCACGTGCTTCATGTTGCATGAGTGGAGAGTTTTTCACCGATACCTTCGTTCGTTAGCGTGGGAATAAATTTTTTCACGCACTAGTTCTACTTTTTCGCCTCGGACCGACAATCGACCTCTAGTTCGAGAATATCCCTTCCTACCTTCCTTGGCAGAAAAATAACTAACTTTTTCAATCTGAAATTTTTAGATCAGTTTCGGATTCAGATTGATCTAAAATTCTTGAATCAGTTTTTACCTGAATTGAATCTGAACATTTTTTTTTAGATTAATCTCATCTGTTCTCATTTGTTTGGAGGTCTTGGATTACGAAAAAAATGTTAAATGAATTCATAGAGTACTTGAAGTAAGAATCGAGCACATGAAATTGGGTCGTCTTTAATAAAAGAGATAGAAAGAGAAAGATAGATAGAGAGAGAGAGAGAGAGGCGATGTTTGTGCATTTTTTTATTAGGAAAAAATAATTAAAAAGTTTATAAAACACAAAACGAAAAAATGTCAAAAGTAAAAAATTTAATGAATTCTGATAATAAAAAGCTTAAAGCTTCAGCAAAATTAAATTCTTTTGATTTTCATTTCATTTCTATACAAAAATCGATCTTCATGCGTCTTTTTTTCAGCCGTTACATTTTTTTTTTATTTTTAATTAATTTCAACAAAATGTGTACATAATGAAAATGTTATTATTTAGATGTTGCCTAGAATATATTATAAATATAAATAAAAGAAAGAAACTAATTTTTACACTACTGACACATTCCAAAATGACATTAATTTTTTAAGAATTAATAATATTTCATAATGTTTAAAGATTATGTATACAAAAGGTAATATGCATAACAGAAGCAAACAGAAAAAAATTTATTAAAATTAAAAACTAAAAAAAAAAAAAACAAAATGAAGAAAGGAAATAATGTTGTAATTTATTGAAAAGCAAAAATGGTTCTCTTTATTTTCATTTTATATATGTCTCGTTAAGTTTACACATAAAAATTTCTAAAATTTAATTTAATACAAACAAACAAACAAAAAATAGAAGAAGGAGAAAAACAAATTTTTTTTATACCTAAGTTATAATTGAAAATCTTTTTTTTATCATAAAAATATATTTATATTTCTTCGCTGTTAAAAAGTAAAAAACAAAAAAAAAAGAATTGAAAGAAAAATCTATGTTGACCTTTTTATGATGTGACAGAATAGAGTTTTTGTTGTATAACCGAAAAATTGGTGAAAAAAAATTTAAAGTCATTGGAAGTTGACACATTGAAAAAAAAATAACAAAAAAAAAACCTTATAAACACAGACACAGATGAAAGAAAAAACTAAATCTAATAAAATGAAAAATTACTATTAGAGGCTTTGTTTGTTAGTAACAACAAAATATATTAAATATTATAAAATAAAATGTTGATGTTTTTCTTTTCTCCTGTATTAATTCCTTGCCAAAAGAAATCCTCCGGCAGCGCAAGAATGAAACAAAGAAGGCCGCAAGTAAAGCAGTCGCTCAAGCCGTCGAATGTCAGAAATTCTACGAGGACCTTGAATCCCCAGAAGGAAACGGCGCCATATATAAAAGTGCAGCGCTAAGGCGAAACGACAGCAAACCCATCAGTTCCAATGAACGTTAAAATCAGCTATGGTCTATTCATACAAGCCGGAGGACATACAAATTTTGAAGGCACACGAGCAATATTCTGAGATCCAGGAGCTTGACCGGTCAGAGGGCAGTTTATGTGAGAAAAGCACTGGTTTTTTATGGCATCGCTTTACGTCTCTCATGAATTCTGATCAGACCAATCTTCAACAAACTTCGTTTTCTCGTCATCTTTTCAGGTTAATCACACCCCACTCATGAAAAAGCAATAATTTCGTGTTTGCGATGAGGTTAAAAACTTCGAAACTATCTAAAAAGCTAAATTCTTCGGTAAAAATATTGGCGTGCGGCGCGAGCCCCCTCAGAATATGCGGTCTGGTTACGGGCCAACAATCATGCTGTGATTTCTATTGTAATCGGATATTCATCACAGGCTAAACAATGGAAATCGCAGCATAATTGTCGAGCCTATCAACTATCAACGGAAATTTGCTAGTGTGTCTCATGCTTTGTTCTAATCCGACAAAATATATGTTCGCACTTGTTTCACTACAAAGTGATAAGAAAATATTTTGACAAACATGTCAACATCAACAGCATTCCTTTGTCTAATTCATGGAGTAACATTTCAGCTAATGACCAACACACGAGATCTTATCAGTTTAAAAAGTGGAAACAGAAGTACAAATCATTGATAACTTCAAATAATATTCGCATCAGATCCCCACTCACTTTATTATGTATATGAAAGGTTCGTTCGTCGAAGATATGTTGATAAAAAAACAAGTACCAAGAACCTACGCCGTCTGATGAATGAGTATCGAAATTATTTTTCTCATTTTAGTTTAGTGTAGAGGCTTCCAGTGTGTTGATCTACGTCTTCTATTTTAACAAATTACGAGAAAAAAACCGGTAGAAACTAAACTTTGTAACTTAATGTTATATTGAAATTGAAAATTCATTTTTCTAACGAACTGGCTGGCAGTACAGCAATTATTTGTGTGTAAGAATAAATTAAGTGTTCGTGTTACATAAGAAAGTTGATTGATAATTTCGATTCGCTGTCAATACATGCATAGGAGCACTGGCTGTTGTGCAATATAACCAAGAGCTTGAATTATTTCAACGAATATTTATTTGTTGCTCCAAAATCAGATCAGGTGATGACATATCGGTTACTGTTGCTAATTCGTGTCTGAGATTTTCATTACACCGTGCGGTCAAGAATTTTCATTAGGAAGTTTCCTTTCTAGACAATTCATAGCACTTTCGCTGTTTGCCTTAAATCAACGTAGAAAGTTCACGTGCGAATTTTGTTTACCCGAGACGAAACAGAGCTCAATAAACACACAGAGACGTGACTCTTCATTTGTATTCTGAGTTATACATACTACAGTTATGAGTGCATCAATAAAAGTGCGCATATGCGTTCATGCGTGATTGCGGAAAGTACGCTTTACGACGAATGTAGCATGTAAATGACTTTTACTAGCTCCCTTCAACGAATATTGTCGCAACAACAAGCTGTGTCTGAGAGATTAGGAAATTTATCATTTTTCGAATTGACGAAAAGCGTACCGATAACCGCTCTTTGTATATCAATGAAAAATCGAGGTATCTTGACTAATAATGTTGCTATGACAACAGCCATTGGAGTATCTTCGCTGTATTTTGTTGATATCTCAATTAAAATGTTCGTGATAGTATTGGTTGCAGCACCAAACAGTTGGTTCAATTTCTATGGCCACCTCAAATTGCATATCGGCGCAAAATAATTATTTTTCAGTGCTGATAAATTCATTCTGCGCGTGCAAAGATTCATATAATGAAATTGCAAAATTGCTTCAGTGCATAAAATCTTGTTACTACTTGTCTTACTTATCAATGAAAGTAGCCATACGTCAAAATTGGTTCTAGCCGGAGGGCATGTAGATTTTGCATGAGATTCTACTTTTTCACATCGAACGAACTCATTTTTGTAAAGAAATTATTCACAAATTTTGAGAATGAGTCTATTCAAGGATATAAAAAAGGAAAATCCGTATGTCCCCTCGAATGATATGGCTTGGCCATACCTATTCATCGATTTTCATTGTTACTTATGCCTAAGCTGAAACTTCGAGCATACGATGTGTTGTCAACATCTAGCTTTATCTCAGGTTGACAATTTTAACATTGCGCACATGTTCTGAAAACAGCTATTTGGACATCCTCATGCACGCAAAAACACAAGAACAAAATTCGAAATGTTTGAACAATTCGGTTTGACAATTATAAGCTGTACGAAGTACAGGGGGCTGCTGATAATTGTAACAATCGGAACTCGAGTCAGACGGTAAGGGAAACGCATTCGGTGACGCATGAAGATATCGAATCAGACATTGAACCAATTCCGCTACTCGGTCCTGAGCGTGAAAATCGAGTGAAATTCACTTGATTTTCATAATTTCTGTTGCATTTGAAAGGCAATTGGAGTGCGAATAGAATGTTTTTCGCGAATGACTCGATTAAACTACGCGCTAACTCGAATAACACAACGCATATGTTTCGTGCAATTTTTTTGTACTAGAGATGCGGTCAAACTAGGTGCTGCGGCTACGTAAGTGCTAGGCATAGAACGGTTGTACTGGGCGCCGCCGCAGCGTCTGTTACGGTCTTTTCTGATTCAGGTGTTTGTTTTTGTGTAATTTCTACTGTAAAACATAACTGACAGATTAGAAAAAAGGGAATGAAATCGAGCAGCACGCAACCAGAATATCTAATTGTTTGATGTTTCAGTTCAGTTCACTGCCAATAGTGCTTTAGTTGTGATCATAAAATTGTGCTTCAGACAGCAAGCCATTAATTTCGATTTACATGAAACCTCCGCAGTATTGAAACCTGAACTGAAGACCTATTACCTATTACGTTATAATATGTCTCCGGCAAGATAATAAAAGCAACATGTAATTGCAAAGATGCAGTGAATGTGTTCTTATTTAAATTGGAATTTTATTTCTCACATTGAACTTCACAGTTTCAAAAAGTGTACTGTGTACAGAATTCAATGACGCAAAAACGTTTATTATCATCGCTTCATTTGGCTTCTGTTTACTCAAAATACATGTGATAATTTGCTATCAGCACATTAATAAACTAGAACTTTAACCTAAACAACTTTCGATTTTATGTGAATCTGTTGGTCCAAAAATTGAGGTTGCGATAGTCCAGCTATTTTTTAAAGTGATTGGCGACCCATCGAAATTAGCTGGTGCCGTTGAAACTATACCTTAAATGAAAACTAGGTCCCCATTTTTTGAGTGTGTCCGATACCTTGACTGATAATATTTTCCCAATGTAATTTTGATCATTGTACAGAGTCGACCAGCGTCTTAGTTCTATAGAACTTCACATCATTGTGACAGTAGGTATCATCTACAGCAGACTTCACACTCGTCTGAAATACCAAATATTCATCCAAATAGGCTCACAGTCTTGATGACAAACAATTTTTAGTGGGACTACCAATTTGATAGTTGATGTTGAAAGCAGATAGTTTACTACATGTAACAGTCCATGACCTTGTTCCGTGACTAATAATTTTTCCACTAAGATGTCTCGAAACCTATCGAAATTTCCTTAGAGTATGTTTGATTCATTCAAAAGAGGATCACTAGTATACCAGATATGGTTCCATGAATATTTCTTAAAGAAAAGTCTCACAGATTCCGAGCTATTTAAAGACCCAGTTTGTTATTCACGAGACAGGACCGTGAAACGTGGCACGTCTTCGAACCACAAGAATTCAATTCTACACATTTAAGAAATATATTCATCTGAATTGGTTGAGAATTACTCAAGTTATTTTACCGCCAAGAAAAACTGCTACAGACATTAACGTTTCATACATGGTTTTTGCTAAAGACAGTTTCAGTATTTTCTGCTATAAGACCCTGACCTTCAGTCAAGGGAATTGTTATTGATGTTTATATCCGGGGTTAATTTCAGCCATTTGCATGCATACCCCTACCATCTACACCGATTACCAAGATTAGCGAGTAATTTCTATATATCAAAGTAATTGTAGAATCTAAAGAATTCGTCAAGATATGTAATCCGAATCAAGTTTTATTTTGGCTCTTGTTGATATCAAGAAATTACGTAATACGATTAAATTTATGTTTTTTAAGGTCAGAGCTCATTAGAAACATTTGCTTCAGTAAACACAATATACTATTTACGCACTAACACTTTTGATTATCTCCACTCATCATTGCCGTATCATATGAATTTACAATATTTTTCGAAACTTATTTCATTCCAGTGATTTTTAGGCACTAACTCAAGCAGCAACAATTTCGATATGTCGAATCATCTTATCAGCAAAGAGCTACCCGATATTGAGGTACATTTGCTAGTTTAGACGTTGACGACGTCAGTCCACAACAAAAGAGTTCTTAATGTTCAATGTTTACAGAATCTGTTGGCGCTCAATCCTCGAGTTCAAACTAAAGGGTCTTTGGTGCCATCGATTGTTACCAAAGAGAATAAGAAGCACTGGAAACGAAACGCAGATAAATCATGTCAGGTTCGAAAGCTTTACTTTAACTTTTACAATTATGTGGTCGACATATTTTGTCCCCTCGGTACGAAACATTATGAACGAAGACTAGGAACAAATGTTCTTTCGATTCCTCAATAATCAAAAGTAACATTGACCTAAGTGCGAATAAAAAAACAAACCTCGATAACCAACAATTTAATGCCAGAATTATCGTCATTTTTTATGTAATACAGTTTTCTTGATCTATGAGTGAACAAAATCGGTTAATACTTTGCAGGAGTAATAGACTCGATAAAAGACACATGT
Organism: Phytosciara flavipes; assembly: GCA_026413405.1. Taxonomy (NCBI): domain Eukaryota; kingdom Metazoa; phylum Arthropoda; class Insecta; order Diptera; family Sciaridae; genus Phytosciara; species Phytosciara flavipes. The sequence continues at coordinate 19,688 of JANTFA010033340.1, read as the reverse complement.
TGGCTGTGCCGCCGAGCTTCGAAGATCAATAATGGTCTTTTACGAGGGGTGACGCACATTTATGGACTAAATGGCATTCGTCACCCTCTGTGATACCCAGATTACCTTTTCTTTATTTAGTTGACATGAAACCATCCGATTTGGACTCACTTAGATTTATCTATTCCGTCTTAGAATATTCGGCCTAAGAAGTGGGTCACCCCTCGATGTTTTCTGTCCAATCGACATTATATGACATAGGTTCCTAAACATCCAGCTTTCGAGCTCTAAACTTGTCAAGAGATATTCTTTCCCTGATCTCTTCCTAATTTTGCATAACATACCCGAACCCAAGCGTCTAATAAATTATCTCAAATACAGTCATGTACGCCGCTGAAAAACGACTTTTCCGATATAAAACACACAACGTTGTCGGAACGAGGTGCCCTCAAGGAAGCCAATCGCTGTTTGAAATGTGCTGATGCTCCGTGCCAGAAATCATGCCCCACTCAGTTGGACGTAAAAAGTTTCATTACCAGCATTGCAAACAAAAATTATTATGGCGCTGCAAAGGCAATTTTCTCCGACAATCCATTGGGTCTAACTTGTGGCATGGTTTGTCCGACTAGTGATTTGTGCGTTGGAGGATGCAATTTGCAAGCGTCCGAAGAGGGTCCCATAAACATTGGTGGACTGCAACAGTATGCTACTGAGGTATTTAATAAAACTCAAAAGGCGACCAGAATTATGTTTTAATCTGAGAAAATATGTTCACTGAAACAATAAAGGTTTTCAAGCAAATGGGAGTTAAGCAAATTATGCCACCGAATCAGAAGCCACTGGCCAATCCGAACAAAAAAATTGCCCTACTAGGTGGTGGTCCTGCGTCATTGTCATGTGCTACTTTTCTCGCTCGGTTCGGTTACAAGGACATTACGATTTACGAAAAAAGGAAATATTTGGGCGGTTTGAGGTACATTTTGATGATCACATTTTGTGTCGATATAGAAATAGAAATTAACAAAAATTTCGATTGATCAGCTCGTCGGAGATTCCAGAATTTCGACTTCCATTCGAAGTTGTCAACTTTGAGATTGATTTGGTGAAAGATCTTGGTGTGAAGTTTGAAACCGGGCGCAGCTTATCGAAGAATGACCTGACAGTGAAGGGCTTACTGGAAAATGGTCATGATGCAATCTTTCTTGGTATTGGACTCCCAGAACCAACAATTGTTCCAATATTTAAAGGGTTGAGCCAACAAAATGGTTTTTACACGTCAAAAGATTTTCTGCCATTGGTGTCGAGTGGCAGTAAACCTGGATTGTGTGCATGTAAGGCATCCGCTCCACTTTTACCAACATTGCATGGGAACGTTATTGTGCTGGGTGCTGGTGATACAGCGTTCGACTGTGCTACATCGGCTTTGCGATGTGGTGCAAGGAAAGTGTTTGTCGTATTTAGAAAAGGTAGTTCTAATATACGTGCCGTTCCCGAAGAAGTGGAGCTGGCAAGAGAGGAGAAGTGTGAATTTATTCCGTTTATGTCACCGACCAAAGTTATCCTAAAAGAGAATCGGGTAAATTGAAAAGTAGAACGCCAGTTTTGCCAGATATAAAAAATCACTTGTCACTTTGCCAGATAACTTATGTTGAGTTCTGTCGCACCGAAGAGACAGAGACTGGAAAATGGATAGAAGACACTGAACAAACGACTAAGCTGAAAGCAAATTTTGTGATCTCAGCATTTGGATCCAGTTTAAGTGATAGAGACAGTAAGACAAGATTCGTAATTTGTTCGAAACCCTTACTCAGATCGCCTTTGCATTTTTAGTCATTGAAGCCCTATCACCTGTGCCACTTGATTCATACAATTTGCCGAGAGTCAATAGTAGAACGCAACAGACCGAATTGAATCAAGTATTTTGTGGTGGAGATTTAGCCGGAGTTGCGGATACTACTGTTGAATCGGTCAATGATGGTAAAACAGCCGCCTGGCATATGCATTGCTACCTACAAGTAAATGAGTTCGAAATGTGACGAAATGTGCCGCACTATTGATTTCCAATTTTGTCAGGGTCTGTCGTTCGATCTGCCACCCGAAATGCCGTTATTTCACACAGAAATCGATTCCGTTGACATTTCGGTGGAGTTGTGTGGAATTAAGTTTGAAAATCCATTTGGTTTGGCTTCAGCACCACCGACTACATCTGCTGCGATGATACGGCGTGCCTTCGAGCAAGGTTGGGGATTCGCTGTTACTAAAACATTTGGTCTCGACAAGGTAATTGACTAGCTCTTGTTTTTCGGTTTCATGATCGTTTCACTGAACCGAATTTGCTTTGTAGTTCATCGTTACGAATGTATCTCCCCGAATCGTGAGAGGAGTAACTTCCGGTCCAAATTATGGACCACAACAGGGTGCCTTTTTGAATATTGAATTGATATCAGAGAAGTGTTGTGATTATTGGCTAACTAGCATTGCTGAATTGCGTCGAGATTTCCCGACGAAGGTAACAGCTAACTCCAACTGTGAACTGGTGTAAATTACATTGTCGATCGTCGCAGGTCATTATAGCGAGCATAATGTGTACGTACGACCAAGACGAGTGGGTTGAATTGTCTACAAAGGCGGAAAAGGCTGGAGCACACGCATTGGAGCTGAATTTGTCATGTCCACATGGTATGGGAGAGTCTGGCATGGGATTAGCATGTGGTCAGGTAATTCTGCTTAGTCAAGTCTAAAACTCAGCAGATCAAAATTTCAACGATTTTGTTTAAGGATCCGGTTCTCGTTAAAAATATCTCTTTATGGGTTCGGGAGGCTGTCAAAATTCCATTCTTCGTAAAGTTAACGCCAAACATTACCGAAATCGTTTCGATTGCCAAAGCAGCGTATGAAGGTTTGTGTGTGTGCGGTACCCAAATAGAAACATTTGTCTAATTTCAAAAATGATAAACTACAGGAAAGGCTGACGGTGTTTCAGCGATTAATACCGTCCAAGGATTGATGTCGTTACGATCAGATGGCACACCTTGGCCTGCAGTTGGTACGGACAAACGTACAACTTATGGTGGCGTTTCTGGCAACGCAACCAGACCACAAGCACTGAAAGCCATTTCGTCGATATCAAATCATATTCCAGGATTTCCCATTCTTGGTATTGGAGGCATTGATTCTGCCGAAAGTGCTTTACAATTTTTGCAGTGTGGAGCTACTGTTCTGCAGGTATCAGTTTTATGAAATTCTGTAGAACATACGGAAATTCTTTCTACTTCACTCTGAATCTTTTCTTAATTCTACTTTCCACTCAATAGGTCTGCTCGGCCGTACAAAACCAAGATTTCACTCTCATCCAGGACTACTGCAATGGTTTGAAAGCTCTTTTATATCTGAAGGCAAATCCACCACCATACAATTCACACCTTTGGGATGGTCAATCACCACCGATTGGAAAAATTCAAAGGGGTAAACCAGTGGTACAATTGAAAGACGAAAATGGGAAGGTAAATGCAGAACCTTTTTTCCCCAAAGCAAAATTCCTCACTACCGACTGATTCATTTAATGTTGTAGCCGATTCTACATTTTGGTGAATTCAAAGAGAAACGTGACGAAATTACCTCGAACATGTTGAATACAGAAGGGCCCATGTGGAACAAAAGTAAATTTGTCGTTGACCACGTTAAGACGGACCAAAGTAAAACTGAAATTTCAATTATTTCAGACAACATTAATGGAACGTCGACTAGAAATTCGAAATCAGCTCCATCTGTTAAAGATATCATCGGGTTGTCGCTTCCGCATATTGGCACCTATAAAAAGTTGGACAATCAAAAGCAAGTGGTTGCTCTGATTGACGATGTATGATAATGATATCTCACGGCACTTGAGCGTTAACACTAAATCACCCTAATTTTACCAATTTAGGATCTGTGCATTAATTGTGGAAAATGTTATATGGCGTGCGCTGATTCTGGCTATCAAGCGATTACATTCGATGCCCAAACTCATCTGCCGCACATAACCGACGACTGTACCGGATGCAATTTGTGTTTATCAGTGTGTCCAATTATCGATTGCATTACCATGGTACCGAAGACAATTCCACACGTCATTAAGCGGGGCATTAAGCCTGTGCACGCTTTATCTCAATGAAAAGCAGTTCGCCAATACCTCGGCATTTATTTTCGATAAAATAATTGATTTCGATGAAATGGCATGTAGGAGTAGAAAGTACATGGGACCCGTACGATATTGTGTGGTGTAGGATTAAACCAAGCCAACGATCTAGCGAGTGTTGTCTTGGTTAAACTGTTCATCTATAGATCAAAAATAAACATCAGAAACAAAAAAAACTCTTTTTCTAAGATATCATATGGCCCAGACCAAACCATTAGTTTATCGAAAATGGTAATCTAATGGATCCCGAAACTATAGAAAAGAGGAAAGTTCGGAGTACCCAAGGCAGCTATCTAGCAAAGTAACAAAAGTTGTTTACAAAATTAGAGGGATTGAAATCGGATAGTGTACCCTGAGAATATTCTGACGGTGTTATACAGCAGCCCTGGTTGTATGTAGCGCTAGCTAAAGTTTGCCAAGGTCAAAGTTAAAAATCGGCTTTTCTCAAAACTTTAAATAACTTTTTTTTACTGTAAACTGATTCGGAATCACGGGGTTGCTCTCTATCAACGTCAGTAGAAACATTTTTTGGGCAGCGAGTTTCACGTTAAACTTGCTTCAAGCTGGGTGTGGTCGGTCTGCAAACCGAATACCTTGTCATATCTTATTTACAACAGCATGAAATCGAGACTGAACTCGAACAACTTGCCTTTGCTTGTTTGGGCGAAGGAGACACACAAAATAAAAATCAATTTAATACCACAGGTCTGAATGATTTATTCAGTTTTTTTTCCCTACAAAATCGTCACATTCAAAAAGTAATCAATTCTAAGGTCTCCCGTGTAAAAATAACTGATCTCGGTCACATAGTCTCGGAGCTAGAGCAGCCGAAAGTCGAAATTTGACCATCTTCGAAGACTGATATCTCCGTGACGAAGTGATCGAGAAGTCCAGTTAATGGTGATTCAGAATACATTTTCAGAAAAGTCACTTTTTCGCCAATCTAGGCGAACTGTGGCACCTTGCAGATAGCGTTGATCTAAATTAGTTTATCTCTTGTATGTTAGCCTCAAGCCTAAGCTTTCCAACGTGTTTGATGTACAACAAGATCTGCTGACGGAAGTGGGTTTGTGTCGTAGTCACTCTACTCGCAAATCTAGAGCCACTGAAAATGAAAAACCTCAAATTAGAGTAATTTGATCCTTTCATCGAATTGGCTGCTCTTAGTTTTCAAAAAAATTATGAAAACGAATTTTTCGGTTTCAATGGCTCTAGATTTGCGAGTAGAGTGAAATTTATCAGATGTAAATCAATGGTTGGTCAGCATTGACCAGTTTTGATATAACTTTAAAAAAAATTTCCATCGGATTTACAAAACGATTTAGATTCGGTTCCCTCGGCTAAAGTGTTCGTCGTGATAAACAAAAATTCTAGTCGAATTTCGATTTACTTCGGATTTAGTGTTCCTTAGGGTCTCAAAAAATTAATTCGGTTCGCGCTCGAATCAAGTTGGCTTTCGTTGGAACCCCTACCCGTTCATCTGAAAATGAGCCAAACGAAGGATGTTCGAGGAGTTAGTTGTTGATTTGTGTTGTTGGGGGGATGATAAAAAAAGATTTTCCTCGGTTTTTCTTTTGTAATTTTTATTTCTTATGTAATTCTCTTGTCATAGACCTTTAAATTAATTATTGTATAAAGTTGTTTAATGACTACGTCTACGGCTAGGTAAATGTTTAATATCTACGAATTGTATGAACGTCCTACACGACAGTTAATTTTTTGTCTCTTCTCCTTCTTTAAACAAACAAACAAAAAGTAATTCCTATTCAAATCAATAAATAAATATTCGATTTACATTATTCAAAGTACACAAAGTCAACAAACGAAATAGAAAAGAAAGTTCTTTTGTCAATTTCAAAAATGACGACAACTAGAAAATTATACAAAACCTAGCGGCAATTTGAGAGAACAAGAAGACGAAGGGAACAGAGACCAATTGGTATACACTCAACTCAAACATTGTCCATATTCGTACACCATATCGAAAGTGGTATTCAAAACTTAAAAAACAATCAAAAATCAAATGAGGATTTTCCATATTACAAACAGAACATTTCGACACGGCCTAGCTGCTTCAAAAGTTTATCAACACCGAACAATTCGATCCATCGATTCTATTCACAACCCCGCCGATGTGTGTAGATTAGAAATCGGCTTTTCACGCGCTATTATGCACCCAACACTGAGTGTGCATTTAATCGATGACCACACAAAAACTCGTGTGTGTCTGCAATTGAACGATTGTTGACCACTGACAATTTTGTTTTCCTAAAAATCACCCAACACACACCGATGCAGCTTTTTAATGACTCACACGAATTTTTGTGCTAGTCTTGGCTCACATTAATTCACAGAGAATTTAGATGATGCAAAAGACTTGACTTCAAGAAATCGGCCAGCGAAACATATCGAGAAAAAAAATTATTTTCGGAACCGAGGAAGCACAGCAAAATTTTCCTCTGAAACGAGATCCTCCAATTTATTTAAGAAAAGGCTCGGCATGTGATAATGCCTGAACATGCATATCGATACCGTAAAGGACAAACTAGTCACTAGTGTCAGTCTGACACACATATGTCGCAACACTTCTCACTAACTGGCGGGGAACATGAAAATGCCGTTGTTTTACAATAAAATTGGCGGATTGGATTGGGCGCGCGCGTATAGAGATCTGCCACTAATATAGGTCCAGCGATGAATGAATGTGTCGTACGTTAATTATTGGCTTAACTAAATAATCTAAAAATGTGTGTTTGTGTGTGTGTGTGTGAAACGATCTAACCTATTTCTTAGCTGAGAGGAAGCAGTATAAAATTCCAGCCTGAGCCATTACATCGACTGTGCTCGATTCTAGACCGTCTTTGTGTTTGCCAGTGTGCGGACCCGGTCGGGACAATAGTGTCGGACCGAAAACCATGGCCAAATTATGCAAAGACATTTTGTTTTCAGCTTCTTGCTGATGAACTCTGTGGAATGTGTGGAAACAAAATGGGATTAGTATTGTCGGTGTGACGGAATGTTGGTTCGAATTGGACACACCTAATCAAATGGTCCAGTATGAAGTTGATTGATTCGCGATTCGGTTCCGGCAGTTCGGCAAATGCACGTTGCAGGTCATCAATACGTGTCGTTTCGTTAAAATTACTGTATTTATTGTAAATATCAAAAAGTTTTGGATATAGAAGGTCCGTAAATAAGGCCTCGGGAAGTTCACGTAAATATGATTTCAAGATTCCTGTAACCGAATGGATGTCCACTTCTTTGAGCAATTGTTCTGCCTCATAATTGTCTGGTTGAAATGGAAACGAAGAAAAAAATTGTTTAAAAATTAGGTCAAGACCGACACAACAAGCGACTGGCGCATTTCATCATACTCGTCTCAAATGATTTCTTCAATTTCGCCAAATCCGATGCTGAACCACTGACTCGATACACTCCGATCTCGTACATACCGCGACGTTCCACTTCTCTGATACATGCGCTTATGATAAATGGAATGTTTCGTTTTTCACGCCTGAAATCACAATAGTTTGAACGTAAGATTCGAATCAAATGCAGCGAGACAATGGCCATACTTTAAAACTTGTTGCATTTTGGCCCCAAAGAGTGCACCCGGTTTAGATGTTGGCACACGGCGTAAAGACACCTCACCCGGCACAAAACGAATCGACGAACTCAAAGTCAATGAGTCGGACAATTTGACGGGCATGCTGAATACGCTCTCCTTCAGCCACTTTCGGCTCAACTGGAATGTTGGATTGAAGAAAACGTTAAAATGAGCTCTGACCTCCAGGCGTAACCACAAAGCACACTCACTTGAATGACATGCTTGGCACGTAGTATTTGTCTACCGCTGTGATCTTCGTACAGTAAAATTCTAACATTTTGGCTGCCCTCCAATTCAACAATGAACGATTCATTCCACACCGGATTGGCGCTACGGCAAACCAATTTCGTCTTGGCTTTGCGGAAATAATGTCCATACGAATCGACTTCCACGCATATGAAAAAATCGGACGCACTTTCGAGGCCAGTTATTCCGTGCAAAGTTAGATGTAGATCGCCGACCAGTAGACTTTCGTCGCGGCTGTTGCGCAGCAAATAGGAACCCATTTCTGTTTTCATCATTGTCTGACAGGCGGCTATCCAAGCTTGTAGATCATAAATACTGACCGGCTGTGCACCTGGTAAATTACACGATTGCTGTTAGAGGAAAGAGATAGAGATTAGTTCAACACGGTTCGATTGATGGAAAGCAAGAAAACCATTCACCTGCAACGACATAATACTTTCAATCCACTGTGTCCGTTCGAAATCCGAGCTGAGGAAAAAGGTCCACGTCTTGTTTTTCGCTTTGTCGCCGATGCGAAACACTAAATTCGGCGACGCCAAAACTAGTTGCGCTTCGATGTCGTACAATTTTTTCTTATGTTTGTCGCCCGTTCTGGAACCATACGACTTTTGCTTCTTTTCATCCTTCTCCTCCAAAATGATCTGGTCACGTACGATGCAAGCTTGTGACTTTAAATGCAATATATTCACCGGACTGTTTTCTTTGGGATCGATCGCTGCCTCTTCGTACAGAAACACAATGATGTCCTTCAATGCAATGAACCATTTCAGCTCGTATTCGAACCGATCACGGCCGCTCGATTTGTATTTTGCACAAGCAATCACATCGTTGAACAGGAACAGATGACGAAGTTTTCGATTGCCTTCGGCCAGTTCAACAATAAATGAATTTTTGATCAGGCGACGCAGTGCTTTGTCTTCAGACTTCAAAGAAAATAAAAAACGTTTTGCTGGTTCAATATCGACCGATCGACAGCATGAATTTTATGCATTAGAGACTTACGGGAATCATGTTTTTGGTTGGAACAAAATTGAATTCGGACAAGAAGTTGCGTATCATCTTCTGAGATTGCTTCAACGGCAAATAGTCGGGATGGGTTTGTGGCGTTTCGTTAAGTAAATCCTAGAAGGGAAAGAGAGTCGATTCATATGCCAAATCATTCACGACGCCAATGCCAATCAACTGACCTGCAGAACAAGCGCATTTTTCTGCACCCTAGCTACCGGTTTGTGCAACAAATCTTCCAACGTCAACGACTGTTCATTTTGTGAATTCAAAATGATATTCGATACGATCTCCTTGAACTGTTGATTATTCGAACCGCATTTTTTCACCGTGTCAATGGCTCTGCCATAATTGTGCAAGAATGCCCCATACAAATTGATGTGACCAGCCAGTTCTCGGAACGTTTCGCCCACTAAAATATCACCGATTTGGGACACTTTCTGTCGCAAAGCGCTCAAAAAGCGAGTATGTACAGTGTAGAGTTCGTCGATTTTGAAAAACATTGTCTGGAATTCCTCTTCAGATATCACAGGCTGGGACGTTGTTAATGTCGCTTTGATCGCTTTCATATACTGGGACGAGGATGGAAATTGAGATTGTCAGTTTGAAGGAACGTAAAAAATTGGCCAACGATGGTTGATTCACTTACTTGCATCATTTTATTGAGACATTCAACGTACAATGTCTCACTCGCTATTATACTGGTAATTATGTGCCTAATTAAAGTACTTCTATTGCCTTCGCCCTGTTAATGAGAGACACAAAGAAGAAAGATCTGTGTGAACCGATTGGCGATGACAAATTCAAATCATTTTTACCGATAATTTCCTTAACACTCCCGGTGTTGACGGCTGCTCATCATGGGATATAGCGCGCATTAGGGCAGGAGTGTCCGATGTTTCTCCATCGCTATCGATCGAACTGCTCCTAGTTTCATGACTTTGCCTGCATAGAAAATGATTGTGAACAGACGATTCCATGGGACTCAGTTAACCCACACTTACGACAAAAAGTAGTCGATGTTTACGTAGTTGGAGCTTCGTCCTGGAGATTCTGGTTCTGTGAGAATGCTGGTTTGGCTGCTGAAATTCTTAGGATTCGATGGTAATGGTAACGTACTGCCAACATTAGAAACATCATCACGACTCGATGTTGATCCGGTTCCGCCAGCCTGTAAAAATTGGTATAACTTTATCTGTTACCTCGTCCGGTCCCCGTCGTCTAAGATATTACAAGTCCAAGTCTGTGTCTAAGATACTACATCGTTTCTCTTCCTTTTACCTGTATATACACATAGTCGCCGTCACCGTTGTCCATTGGAACAGTATCGTAGTACGGTTCGTGTTCCGCATTCATACCAACTTTCATACTGTCCGACGACAATGACGAAATGGACTCGTAACTTTTCATTCGTTCCGATATCGGTCCGTGCGATGTTAACGACTCTTTGGATCCAACATTTTCGTTGGCTTTATTGTTTGCCTTACCCAAGCTACCAGTCGGACTGTCTGTGCTCTTGTCCGTGCCGAATTTGTTTAAACTACCCGTTGGTGATGAGTTTGATGCGGCCTTTCCGGTTGATCCGGTTGGGCTGTGAGTTCGCTTAACTGCAAGCAAAAATAAAACAAAAACCAAGAATGAAAATCAAACCATCCATTTGAAGCGCCCAGAAAACTCACTAGCATCGGGTCGACGATTTTTCTCCAAACTTTCAGCCTTAATCACTTTCCGACCGAACTCGTCAGCCAATTCCGATGAAATGGAATGCATGCCGACATCCGGTGCGGTTCGGCGATACGCCGATGTCACTTTAACATCTAATGCATCCGATGATTTTTGTCGCAATATTTCCGATGGTTTTATGTTACGCTCCAATGAACTGGATGGGCTGTCTGAGTCTTTTAGTTGTTGTGGTGCGTTGGAGGAGACGGTTGGAACTGTTGGCGGTTCGACTGGCGCGGCTCTACGTATATACTTGGGCGGTGGTCTGAAGGAGAAGAAAAAAAGTTTTTGGTTAATTTTCAATTGTCGTGTTTGATGTGAGAACATTGACACAATAACCAGAAAACCTTCAAAGCAAGTAAACTAGGAAGGGTACACTGGAATTGAAACTAAAAATCCAAGATACGAACAGCGAGACGTTTCCTCTACAAAAGTTTGTACATTCAACCATAATCACTGTTACTTCATCAGAAGGTCAACTAAACGACATTGCACATAACCAAATCAAAAGTCTTATTCGGATCTAGTCAATGGAAGCTATTGAAATTAATTTTGGTTCGTTGTCCTGAGTAAGCATTCGGTTATACGACGTACGATAGGTTGGTTTTAAAATGAATTAATTCAGGCGTTAAGGGGCCATTCACAAATTTCTCACGCTCAAAATTGCGAATTTCAGACACCCATAACTTGCACGCCAAAATTTATGGAGAAAATTTCAAAACCGCTCTTCCATGTAGAGTTTGTGTAATTTGTGAATTTGAGCCCCTTAATACAAATCAAAAGTGACAATATTCTCTTACGTGAATGAACTATGTCAATAGTCATTGAGCTTGGCACATAGGCTCGACAAATATGCACTTTCTTGAGTCGAAAATGTCCTGACCCCCATTTCCGGATACAATATTGACTCAAAAAAGCGCAAACCTGTTGAGTTATCAAGGATTTTAATCTGATGGCAGCACTGATAACGCATGAAGTCATTTGTGAACAACCCTTAGACAGTGAACTATATGGAACTCGAAAGCATGTATGCAAGTTGACAAATTTTAGGTTTTAAATTGTTACGGTGTCAGCAAGGGTCAACCGAGTTCGTTATGCATTATTAATGTAACAAACTCATCCTTGGGTAGAGGAAAACAAAAATGTTATGCCTGCAATCCGTTCTGCAACAATTTTTAATTTGTGTGCTTAGTCACACCTGACTTTCATTGTGTACCCAGAAATGTCTAGTGCAACACTCACACACAACCCATGCACAACATACACAACATGTTCATGCCGGAGCACATACAGCAATAAGTTAGAGTTTCGTATGAATAATTTATCGCCGTTTTTATCCAGTTTGTTTACAAAATATCAATATGTTGTTATATAACCGGTCTGACTGAAAAACCAAACAGCCACACTGCGAACGAAAACATAACTGCATAGATAAAATGAGTGCACCAATCTTCCCGTTTGATATGGCTAATATATAGTGCGAATATAGCGTAAAATACGAAAAGGTCAAACCATTAATTGGTTGGAGAATACGGATCAACTTGTTCGAGATGAAAGAACCAGTTGAGAGCTTAGTGTATCACATGAGCCCCGCACGAATTCGTATACTTTTGTGCGTTTGTTGGGTGTAGGTCTACAAGGAATTTATCAAGGGAAACTATTTCACGTTTCTTAAAAGAAAATTGTTAATCTTGGAGGAGGATTGGATCACTTTTCTTCGGAGGGGGATTCAAGCAGATACGTAATAACATAACCACCTTTCAACTGATACTTATCGTTACGGCCTCTTAGAAAACTCGGAATTCCCAAGTGTGACACAGATTAAAATCAATGGCCCCAAGTACGTCGTACGGAACTATAAGAGACTATATGCAATGACGTCGTAAAGGAATTTTTTTTAAATATATCGCAATCAACTACATCCAATGTCAATATAATTTAACACCGACCCGAGAAGATGTCATTTAATTTTCCATTAACAAATTCTGATGATCGTCGTGAGTCATTTTATTCGTCTTTCTTTTTCGAAGACTCAGATTTGTTTTTGATAATATAAGCATAAGCAAATAGTTATTTTTCAACCGAGGTAGGCACTACTTCTACCAAATATTCACGTGAAAACAAAAATTCATTCGAATGTTTTAGAACACTGCATTGTGATGTAGAGAGACGATTTGGATAAAATCAAGTAGTCAATGCTTAGTATTATTATGCGCTTCGGTATAATTGTGTGCCTCTAAAGCCGAATGGCTATAGTCGATGCTGCATCATCAAAATGTTCTAGGTGCTAGATGTTTGCAGTCTGGTCTCGGCAAGATTTTTATTTATGAAAAACTGATTTTATTAAACGCTACAACCGACATAACGTTCGACATCACTGTGAGCTTCTGCAACCGAAGGGCTACAGCCGTTGCTGTATGCTCAGAATGCTCTTGTTGTCGGATGTTCGAAGCCTGTTGTCGGATGTTCAAAGCCTCGACTAGACAAGATCTTTGTTCATAAAAAATTGACAGTTTATTCGAGATAATGACTCGATAGAGTGCGAGAAAAACTCGAATAACGGGCGAGTAAGAGAAAAACGTTTCTCGTACGCTAACGAACGTTTCGAAGGTATCAGTGAAAATCTTCACTAATTATGACATCGAACACATGCATGAGAGGGTGACGATTATGACCCGGAATTGCAAAAAATGGTTTTATACGGAAATATGCACAAAGCACATAACCGTTCGGTATAGGAAGCAAAATCACCACAAGTAAAATCGTTCTCGACTGAAATTTAAAAAGACAAATAAAAAATCTAGTAAAACGAACCAAAACTTCGGGCGGAATCATTTATAATAAAAGAAGACAGAAAAAATCCTCCACCACCACAATCAATGATCACGAAGTACTGATCATTGTAAGACCGCAAGACGATATAATGATGATGATAGTTCCGAATCGAACATCCGCCGATCATGTGCTAATCAAATTTTGCATATTTCGGATGACGTCTAACAGCGAAAAACCTAAAATATGATTTTAATATTCGTAATTATAATGCAGGTCGGTATGGCCCGTTTTCAGTATCCTTAATTTACATTTAATGATGATGCAATCGTCGCGTCGAGACGGTTTCGGATTTTATAGTTGAATTTTTATGAATGGCTTCAAATCATTTTGATTTACGATGACTTATCTAATGAATTACCAAAATATAATTTCAAAATGAAATGGAAAGAAAAATTAAAAATGAAAGCGGAAACACAGCTTCAATTTTATGATGGAATTCATATAATATAGCCTTCCATGAGATGAATGATAATCGTTGTTATTGACGACGACTTTAGGATGTATAGAGACACGTGTGGGCACCATACGACGAAAATACGATATTGAGAGATTTGCACATTTCTTTATATTTTATTCATGGTGCTCGAAGCGAATATAAATTTTCTTCTGCATTCGATCTGATGTTTTCTGGATATTTTGATTTGCTATATCGATTTTGTGTTTTATTAGTCTTACAATGTTAGAAAAGCAATAGGAAGTACTGGCTTGTCAACACCGGATCATTACCTTTCTCACATCCGAGTTCATGCAAGAACTCTTGCTGCGCGTGCTATTCGCAGACGAAATTGGTCTATCAAACGAGAAAGCAGCAAAGACCCAGGAAGTATTTGACACAAGTGGGTGAATATCTTTGAAGATCATGGGTTGAAAGACAGTGAATCGAAGACTGAGTATTTATTCCTGGCATTTAGTGATCCACAAGCCGCACCCACAAGCGTATGCCATCAAAACTGGAGGGTCAAATCTACACGACTGTAGTACGGTCTGCGCTCATAGATGGTTCAAAATGCTGAACTATGTCACTGGTCTGACGACAGCATAGATGAAAATATGCTGCTGGTCCCTTGACGTCACAAACTTGGATCACATCGAGAGTGGATATATCCGAGACATTTTGAACAGAAAATAACGTCGACAAAGTTAACAATGTCCATTCCCATGATGAAAACAATTTTGCAAGAAAAAACCGTTCGACAAAAATCCCCGCAGTGCGTAAAATAGGAAGACCAAATGCGACGACAGCAACACCGATTTGGGTTGACGCAAGAAGAGAGAGAGAGAACAAGTTACGACACGGTGGGTCTGAAAAAAAAGTTAAATGGACTTTCAATGACCCTTCTTCGACAATATGGTGGTTGAGATTGGGGTTGTGAGTACTGTGCAACGCACCATATATTTCCGGACAATCCGCTGGAGAACGAGCTCCAAAGTGAAAGTGGAGCTAATTACCGCTCACAGCCTACCACTTTTACTTTGGAGCCCGTTCTCCAGAGCGACTTGCTGCAAAATAAAATTTTATCAATTTAGCAAATTACCCGGAAACATTATGCATTGCAGAATACTGACGCGCCCAACGTCAACCACCATAATGTCCAAGAAGGGTCATTGCACAAAGTCCATTAAACTTTTCTTCAGACCCGCCGTGACGAACATAAGATCCTTGACGCTATCCAGCGGAATTTATCTCGGCTGACGAAGCCAGAGTAAATTTCATCCGATTTTCATGATGTTTTTGTAAGAAAGGTAATACAGACCGCACAGAGGTGGTGTGTTTGCAACGACCCAACAAGATGGCCGTTGGATTTTAGTGTTTTTTATTCATATCTTGAGTAAATTTCACACGACCTTGGTGGATTCTTTTCAGAATTTAAATCTCAAATTAGACTTCGTGTGGGACTTTCGAAATTGCTGTAAGCAATTTTAGCAAGAGCTGAGCTTAAATGGAATGATTTGAAAATGCAATGTTGCAGTTTTGAAATGTATGTCCTCCTGAAATGTATAGACACCTATCTGTATGCCGTGTACTACTCGTACGGTTTCCTCTTTAAATTTTTGTGTGAAGTTTCTGTTTTCACAAACACCTCCCTCCCAAACGCAGACATCATTTTTGACCGCCCTATGACACATTTTTTTCTCGTCAGACTGTGCCAATTTCTATAACTACTACCCAAAGCAAGTACGTTGTATATGAACAGCCAGTCATTTCCAATGAGTCACACTGAACGGAATATCCAGCAATGGGAAAATCTTCTACACAAGGCCAATCGTTACATGAATTTCCTGCGTCTAAATTGATTTTGCTAATGTTCAATAAAAATTTCTAGCGCAAAGCGATATTTACTTCATACTGTCCAAGCGATCACCGACAACTTTCGATTTTTCCATATTTTATCGACGCGATTGAAATTCGTTCAATAAAACATTCTATATTTGTATTATAATACGCGCAACAACAACAACAACGAAATCCAGTGTTCATTTTTATCAAGACCGCCGAATAAGTATAATCGATAGAGATAACTTTACGTTTACGCTATTTCATATATGGTGGGTCATTTCAGCCGAATGTGATATTGAAAAGTCGATAAGCAAATGTAACAGTGATTCATTCACGAATTTTGTGTGAAGCAAAAAAAAATTCTGCAACGGCGCTGCGAAAAGTGGACTTTTTCGTGCATCATTTGGGCTTTGTATGATGGGTGATTTATCACTGGTTACTTTTCATCACTAGTGATGGAATGGATTTTCATATGTACTTTTTGTCACTCTTTTTGAGTAAAATAGCCCAAATACAAACAACCAAAAAATGCGCAGCTGAGAACGAAAAATGACAAAACCAACGAAAATTAACTACGACCGTGGTCGAATCAAAAAGTGATGTACGAAAGGTGTCCTTGATTTTTGATAATGGACAAATCGTCCATACAACACTTTGTCCAAAAACTTGAAATTTAGCCGGTAAAATTTTGGGTTGTTTTGACTATGTGTGTTGTTTGTATCAAGGCATTATCCGTAAATAAAAGTACTGCCCCGATCGAAGCTCGAACCCCCGACACCAGAGCTGGAACTTTATCGAGCAACATCTCTAACCATTCGACTATTGAAATAAACAAACACAGTGAACCGATCTTTGAAGCGTACATAAATCCAGTCTACGTGATCGTTCATAGAGTGGTTATGGCGAGGATTATGATAAATGTTCTGCATTTCAAAAGTCCACTTTTCGCAGCTGGTTGCAGAAAACGTTGTATGCAACACGTTGCGAAAGTGGTAACTGTTGTCGCACACTCGTTTGATACCATATCACGTCTAGTGACAATAAGCACCACTTTTCGCAACAAGTTGCATAAATAACAATTTGGTTAAGATCAACACGCCTAACCAGTTTAACATTACCAACTTTATCAAATTGACTCAACATGGAATTATTCAATTAATTTTGCCTGCAAATTGTTATTAAATGCTCTTAACGAAAGCAATTTTTAGTTAATGGAAAGAATGAAAGATGCGAGAAGAGAAGGGAAAGATCATTACTTCACTTTTAATCTAATTAATAAAATCATATTAATTACGCGATGAGTAGAGAGAAGCAGCAGCAACAAAAAAAATATGTTTCGACAAAAGTGAGTAACTGATCGCGTGAAGCATTCTTCTTTTTTTTAAATATTTATTCTTTCTCCAACTTTAAATGAACTTATGATTTCTATTCGAGCTTATACTTGTACTCTGTTTTGAATTGAAAATTTATTTTATTTAATTTACATATGGTGCTGACGAATATTTCATTTTTACACTAAAGCAAACGTTAATGAACTTTTAACGTAAAGGAAATATCATAATGAACAGCAAAACAATGAACATGAAGTAATCTAGCAGTGGTATCACATTTCTTCAAGAGTTTATCGTTGTGCTGTTATATGGTAGGTGTCCATATATATACACACTCATATCAACGAATATATTTATGCGACGTAATGCTAGGCCATAAGAAACAAAACCATTTTCACGTAACAACTTTTTACAACGACAGGTATAAATTTTGCCGATCCGATGATAACAACACTACGGAATCTTCATTGATTTTTAGCCATTAAATGGAGTTGTATACATCTCAATATCCGTTATATACGATGTCAGTTTGGGAGGAAATTACGGTACCATAACATACGAGGCAATGAAAATTAATTTTCATGTCAGCGGTGTGATTTCACTGATTTTCTCAACTTATTCAGGCCCCAATGTCTGGTGATTGCTGCTAAACCACCTTGCTAATGCGACTTCGGTTCATCATGAGCAGATCTTCAGCCTTTTTCATACGCTTCCCAGCGTTCTGCGTATTTACGCTTCACCCAATCATTTAGAGCTTTCGCACAAGCTAATCTGATCCGATTACTGTGGCCCAAGAAGTTCAGATAATCTCATTACTAGCATGAAGTCGGCACAAGTGTTATCAAGACATATCACGACGTCTTCACCTTGTAGGGTTCCCTTCTTGAGTTCCCAACAGAGCCGCGAAAAGTTTTGCCTGTGAATACTCCTGGGCGACGTACTTCTTCGAACTAAATGGCATTTGTCGCCCTCTGAAATGCCCAGCTCACATTTTCTTTATTTAGTTGACATAAAGCCTTACGATTTAGATCCGCTTGGGCCCACTTAGACTTATCTATTTCGATTTACAATTACGGACCCCTCGATTGTCACTTTGTTTTGTGAGCTGATGTTTTCGCTATGCGGAGAGAGATAGAGAGCGTAATTACAACTTGAGCTCTTCTTGAAACTTCCCATGTTCTACTCTCGATAAACCAATAACTATTTCCACCTTTGCGTCCGGGGTATATTTTTCTTATCTGGATTGTAGCTTAAACGGAAAATCAACGGAACATTCGACCAGAATAAGAATTGATTTTCGTTATAGTCAATGAAATTTAATGACAAAGAAAGAAAAAACCAATTCCGCATAGTCCTGTAGTTCAACTACACTCAATTTGCCATTAGATTCTGAAATAGTGGCCCCATAACAACAATAAAGTACTGTTACAGAACAGAATTGCATCAGACCAACAACGTTAAGATGTTGATATACAGACGTGTCATAGCGAAGAAAAAACAAAATTGGTCTGCAAAGAATTGTCTCGACACGCTGTCTAATGACTTGCATTCAACGAAAATTTTACAAATTGCGAGAGATAGTAGTTTGCATTGGATGCTGCGAAAGTGATTCATTACATCAGGGTCCCTGATTCAGGGAACCATTTTGTGATAAAATCAATAGTGTTTTTCAGTAAGAGCCTCCGGCTCGGATATGCAAACTCAACACTCGTTGAAAAACAGTTATCAAAGCAAGTTGCTCAAAAACACACAAATGAGTTTGACTTTGTCGTAAAATTGTTTCTGAATTTTTTAATTTCGTAGCAGCCAGAAGGTTGCAGTATCGAAAAATAATCCGGCGGTAACATATCACGGACACAACTAAACGGAATTGGAAACGTACGTTTCATACAAACAGAATAATTTAGCGCCTAGTTTAGAACGACAGCGTCGTTGTAACCGGACACGAATATCACAAACAAATCCAAGAAGAATTCTTTTCAAGTTGCTGTTCTTATATCGATGGTAGCAGGCGCAGCATCCACTGTAGTCTGGTTTACTGCCTGTCCACAAGCGAAAGTTGAATTTCACATCAAAATTCATGGGAAATGTAATGGATCATATTCGTAGGGGGCATATTGCTATCTAGTGTTCAAATTTCGCATGTGATAAGCAGTAAAAATTTGTGCATACGAGTGACAAGAACGCACACGTTTGTGAAAATAATTCTAATAAATTTCCTGAAGGAAAATTGGGTTCAAATCACCAGAGATAGTAGATTGTTGAGGGCAGTAATTTGGAATCGGGTTGGCTCAGTGGTAACGTATTAGCCTTCCACCAATAAAACCCGGGTTCAATTCCGGCGAGGTACAAGTTCTGCAAAGGATTTTTCTTCAATGTATAGTACAAAAGTAACGTTCCTAGGCGCACCCAAACTTCATAATCTGGGTATTTGAGGTGTTTGGTGCTCTCAACGAACCGTACACAGAAGAACGACATGTATGACGTCACCCATACACGATGAATTCT
>JANTFA010033339.1:0-38634 GCA_026413405.1 Phytosciara flavipes | reverse complement strand
GTTCCGGTTTCGGTTTTTCAAATTCTACACTCTCGCTCTCCATCAATTTTAACGGTGACTTGCCTTTCTTCGGCAATGTAGCATAGATTTCGATCGATTTCGTATTCGATTTGGTGGTTTTATCGTTCACGGGATTCTGGCGCAATTGTCGCACACTACTGTTGCTACCTTCACGTGAATGACGAGCCTCCTGATTGTACTGTTGATCCTTGATAAAATCGCCACCCTTTTCCACCAATATTCTACGATGCAAGCTTCTCGCTCGCATGACACACGTGTTGTGTTTCATTCTGGCGAATGTCATCGTATGCGGATTACTGTACGGAGCTTCCATGGCTGCACGTGCTTTGCCCGCAGCTGCATTACACAGTACCAGCGCAGTTTCAAGATCATGCACGTCTTCGGTTATTTTAGATTTTTCCAAAAATTGATCAGCTTCCATGCACAGTCGTTCACAGTCGCCGGATAGTACTACAACGGATTCGGGTATCTTGGCCAACTGAGAATTGTGCTGCTTCGGCGGATATGAGTCGGTCGACGATAGTGAATAGCTGTCATAGCCGGCATCGTAGATGTGACCGTTTCTGGTCGGACTCGGCGGCGGATGACTTCCGCTCCCACTGCTGCCGTTTCGCTTTCCAACGAGATAGAGATACGGATTCTCCAATGTTGTTGACGATGATGAACTGGCGCTATTTCGATCACCGCTCCAATTGCCAGAATCGCGCCGTCGTGGTTGATTCAAATGTTCAGGAATCGATAGGCCGTCTTGGTGTACCGTTGCCGATTCGGCATTTAGACTGCGATGCAAATTTAGCGGTTGCTTTCGAGCGATTTGTGATTGATGATTTATGTAGCCATCTTTGGCTGCATCGCTGTTCAGGCTATTGTTATTGCTACTGTTATTATTGTCAAGATAAGGGAAAATGTTTTCTTGATAAGTATTCAAGTTTTGATAGGGGGCATTCGTTAGTGACTTTCGTCGGACATACTCGTCCATGTCTTCGTTCGGAAAGATTTTATTTTGAATGACGCTAAGATTTTGATAGTCACACGGTGTACGATTCGGTGTCGGTGTTATCGCTCGTCGGGTCGAACCAATCGGTGGCTTCTCGGGACTTGGAGTGATTGCACGCCGCGTTATCATTTCCGATTGAATAGCTGGCTGCTGTTGATTGCTTTGCGGCTGTGGGGTGGCATACAGCAACAGTAATGGTTGATAACGTCCCCTGCTGCACTTGTCTACAACGGATTCCCAGTTAGGGCCAACCTAATCAACAACGAAAAAGAATGATTAAAATTTCCCGTTCGCAAGGGTAAACAATCAAAGACAAACCTCCTTTACGTTGGCATCATCAAAGTACACCCAAACCTTCAGTTTGGTGTGGAAGAAAAACGTTGTGTAATGTTTCCCGTAGTAAGAAACAATGCCAACCAATTCATGTTCAACGGACTGTGCCCATCTCGAATCGTTTACATGATGGAACACATCACATAGACGAAGAGATGTGCCGATAGCTTTTAGTACCGCATGTACTTGATCAGCAGCTGGACGCTCAGAGTCCCATACAATACCAATGGACACCACATCTGGTCGATTGAGTAAAGCACGACATATGCCAATTTTAGCACCGCAGGCATTCTGTAAGAAAAATTTGAATTTAGAAAAAAAAATTATTTTTGCAATTTGTAAAAAGATAAATTCTACTGTTTCCAGTCGTCGCGTTTATTTATTGGCTAACATTATCTCTATCCGCTACATGTTCGTATAGCATTTTACTACAAATTCCAATCTATTCTTGCTATTTTGTTCGAATGGTTTCATTATTAAATGTGAATTGTAAATGCACTGATTGAATTGTGTGGTTTATCATTCAAATTAATTCAATTTTTTGAATTGGTCAAGAAGTTAATGAAACTATTAGTTTTGCATGGTTCATTCCAACAGCATAGTCCCACCTCTTTGCAGGGTCAGATTCGTTAACTGGTTATTTATTAGAGAAAAACACAGAAGGGTCACCTGAACAATTTTATTCTACGCAACCAAATTTAACATGCCAAAGATAGTAGATTAGACCCATTAGACCCGTACGAAGGACAAGGGTATTATGTTTTCACTCTTACGTTTACAACAAGTCGGTTTCGAATCCCTAAGTAAAGGGGAAGTTGTAAACCTTACATGCCAAATCAGCCATTAAAAATGTCCTCTGGTCTTTCATCACGATAACTTGAGTGAAACGAAACCAATCTTGATGGGATTTTTTCTCTGTTCAAATTCCAATTTAAGTTCGAAGATGATCAAAATCAGTCCAGCTGAGCTGATCCAGAGTTAGTGCTATTTTTGAGGTTTCACGAATATTAGGCACTATTGCTCGTACAAAAATGATAAATGTCGCAGAAGGAAGGAGACACAAACCAGGAGGAAAAGTTTGTCATAATCAGATCACTGGTTCCATAGTTAGAACACAGAGGGTAAGCCTAAGTCGAGCTACTCGACCGTACAGTGAAGGCAAAGCATTTTGTCGATAATTTTGTCGAAATATTTTGAATAAATTCTACCTACTTTTTAGAATTTTCAAATTAGACTTCGTAGGGACCCTCGAAATAGCTGTTTAACGGGGCGTAATTGAGAGATGTATTCAAACGGTTCACTCCTTATGTTTTTCCAACACGTTGTATCACACAAGAAGTATAAATTATTGGAAACTTAGAGAAATGTTGAGCGGATAGACCGAACATAGCGTTTGTTAGAACATTTGAAGTAAATTTCATTTTATCGACACACGTTAGAGCACTCGACTCATAATCGAGAGGTTCCGTGTTCAATTTGCCCTGTCATATTCCCTGGGTTCCAATCCATGCACAATACACCGATTAGCGTTAACGTCATCTGTTATCGACATTGATGACCAAAATGAGCTATTGAATAGGCATAACATTTCCTTTTATACATTAGATTATTTGAATTTTTAATAAATGAAGTAACAGATCTGACATCTCGCATCGAGCAAAACGGATGACTTCAAACGAATGAAGTATCAGATTTTCCGAAAACAATCGCAATTATGTCTACCGCTTTCGGAAAGGTGAATGCATGTCAGTCAGTCTTAAGCGTTTTTACGATGTTAATAGTGAAGGTTCATGGTGTCAAATGACGAACAAAATTTGAAAAAATTATTATCTATGTTGAAAGGACAGTTCTGCCAGACAAGTTGAATATGTGACTCGTCTGGGTATTACACTTTTTGATAAATACATTTGTATCGTCAAGTTGGCACCAATGGCTTCAATTTGATGAGAATTTGAATTTGTAACAATATCTAACGGCTCCCGGGATTGTTGTCCTGTGATTTTCTATTATTGGTACAGAACCATAGGCTGTAACTAAAGCGCCATAGAATTCAAATTTTTCGTTGTTGAGGAATTCGATTTTAAGCCACCAAATGATATGCAAGATTAGAATCGCTCAATAAGTCACACACAAATCCGTCATTAGCCTTGGTGTGTTCGGATTCTATACACATTTTGGTTTATTGAATTTTTCACATCGTGTTACCGTGTTATAGATCAAGTTTAATGGCCACAGTTACTGCAAGAATATAATCTAAGGTTTGATCTCTCAAAATCAAACGGAAAAAGTCAAAATAATCTCCATATCGCATTATTTTGTATAAATGATTCGCTTGTTGAATTCTTCTGATTATTTTTTTTTGGTTGAGTGTGTGCGTTTATTAATCAAAGAAATATTTTTAAGCAGAAATAATATGCTTCAAGGTTGACATGATCAATGAATATTTTAATAAATTTATTTCGATAATTTCTGTGTTGCTGAATTGATTTTTATTTTTCTTCGTTGGTATTGTATTGAAGGTATACAAATATACCATTGGCCAATATGACAACACAAATAGCTATTTTTCTACCAAGGTAGATAGGTAAGAATTCTCTAGCACTAGATGTCGACAAGTCAAACTAAAGGGATTCAACCAAAAACACCCATCTGAACGGTGAATAGACGAAAATCCGAGGAGATGCTCTTTTTAAGAAATGCCAGACGAAAAAGCTGAGCATAACAAATCACCCGCTCGGTAGACGCCGAGTAACTGGAATGCTTTTTCACGAAATCCATGAGATACACTGAAGGAAATCGAGCCAAAAATACCAGTTCAACGCCACAATTCGACAGACGTTACTTTTAAGAAAATGCTCGATAAAAGCATAGAAGAACGAACCTCCGAGCAATCGACGAAACGCAAATGAAGAAAATTGAGCCAAAAAACATCAGTTCACGCGGTGATCCTACCGACGACAAGCCGGTAAATGCTACTTCTTAGAAACGCTCGAATCGGGAGGCCCGTTAAAAAGCAGAGGAGAAGGAATCGACGGACGCCGAGCGGCCAGCAGTTGGAACACTTGTTTTAAGAAATACCCGAAAAGAAGTATAGAAGAACAAATCACATGTCTCAACTGGAATGCTTTTTTCACGAAATGGTGCAAATGAACTGACGGAAATCGGGCCAAGAACATTAATTCGAGTGGTGAGCTGACATGATGACAAGAATTCAATGCTACGTTTATACGCTTCAACGATAAGTTCGGTTTAATTGTGTGGCTCTGTAGTAGTTGCTTTAAAATCAAAATGCTTTTGGTTTCGGGTGTTCGAAGTCTGGTCTGGGCAAGATATTAATTTATAATAAATTGAAAATTCATTCGAAATAGTGACTCTATAGCGTGCTAGAGAAGCTCGATAGCGTGCGAGGAAGAAAAAAGTTTTTCTCGCACTAGTGCGCGAAAAACTTTCCTCGTACGCTAACGAACATATCCGCAGGTATCAGTGATAAAATCTTCCATCATCCAATACATGCATGGAAAGATGATGATTATGGCCCGGAATTGCAAAAAATGAGATTAGCATAAAGAGCTGTGTAGAGGAGACGACGAAGGAAAAAAAATTTTTAGATCAAAGAATTTATGATTTTTTTATTCATATTCCTTGTGCCGTATAAATATTGTGAATCGTACAGTCGAAGTCGAATAAATTTTGAGAAGTAAAATGAAATACAAATTTTAATGTCTTTGCTGAGCTATAATGTTTATCTGAATTGACCGGCGAGAAGCCTGGCTAACTTTATAATCATTTAAAATGATTTTTCTTGTGTTAAATCGTGTCGATCGATTATTATGAATGTCGTCCCAACATCATTCTGGTCTCTGGTGTTTAGCAATATAATTGCCGATGGCCTAATGTCTTCAGCATATTTATTGTAAAGCGACTGACTGTTTTATCATCATATCGCCGAAAGGCACGTGCATGTTACATTAATGTACATTTTCATCTCAAAAATGCTTTACACTGAAAACTACTTAACGCGCATTTAAATGGGTCGCGTTATTCCATGAGTGGATCCCAAAATTTTGGTTCGACGAAGATTCACCAAAAAAGAAAATCGCCAGATAAATATAATTAGCCAAACAACTTTCTGCTGAGTTTTTTTTCTTCTTACGATGTTAAAGAGTGATGCATGATCACATTACACGGAATGAAGAAAAAAAGTTTCTGTTTCGAGAGAGAGAAATTTTTCGACCTTTAAAATATTATGGTGCAGTTTTTGACTGTGCAGAAAATAAAATTAACTTGAACAATTTACGGATCTGTACACTAATACATTACGTTTTGCCTTTTAAACATGACGCAAATGCATTTAACATATGGGCAAATCCATGACATGGTTGCGTGACATGTACAAGTGGAACTATAATAGCTACAGATCTGAGATGTTCTACGACTTTTCTCGAGTCGATGCCTTGAACACAATTGTAGAACATTTCAAATCTGTAGCTGTTACAGTTTTACCTGCATCGCAGCTGTCATATATATGTAATGCAACTAACCATGGATTTGCTCATATAATACGCAGCACGTCAATTGGAGATTTAAGCACACTCGAAGTCAATATAACGAAACGAAATAAATCTCTCGACAACGTTGAATGGATACACACATATTCCTCGTGTACACGTATAAAAAAGAGCCATCATCATCGATTATCATTAAATTTATTCGCGTAAAAGTAGGTTTGTAAGCCTCACACCAAATTTAGGTTACAAGTCAATGATGAAACCATCACAAACGATACATACGAATAAATTGGATATTATTCGATATTTTCTCATTGTACGACAAATATCAGCAGCGGCTGAATACATTACAACGAAAATTGGTGTTCACTTCTTTTTAAACTGAAATTTGATGGAATTGAAGGAATGTTTGGATTGAATGGAGGTTATGTTACTAGTGCGCAAAAGATACATTTGGAAAAATTAAGATGCCACTGCTGTACATAAAATCTTGTTGCTAACTTTTGACTAAACTAGAATTATGCGCATACGATGCGTTGTCAACCTAGAGTTGACAATTTTGCATATCTATTGCGGAAACCATTTACGCACGGATTAGTGAAATGGCTATTTTAAGCAGATGATTTACATATTGTCACCTTCGCTACGGTCTGGTGTGACAATGTACATATCTAGGGCACTAAAAGCATTTATGGCTCAGTTGAATAAATCACTATTTTGTCACAAGTGACTAAAAGTGGGAGAAGCCGAGTAGGACAAGCCTACGATATGTCCTGAAAAGAATCTACTTTCTTCACGAGCTACGAATGGCGTCTTTTTTTGCGCAGAGGATCGTAATGAGCCGAAAAACAAAACCAAAACTTGAAAACAACTTCAATTTTTCTTAGCAATCACTTTTCGATCGTAGGTGCCGAGACGAAAAATTGTCGACTTATGATCCTGAGAAATGTTCTCAAGCTCGTCTGGCAATCGATTTTCCTTCTGCCACAGTTGAGAATCGAACTCTCGCACTGGCAACTTCAATCCTTTAGTGGAAAACAGACGAGTTAACCACAACGCTCTAGTGATACAAAACACAGCTGATGGAGTTGGGTCGGGTCTGCTGTAGTTGTTGGAAAAAGCTGTTACACGGCTTGCCGGCAAAGATATTGTTGCGGGACGCATTATATTCCGAATAGTTTCGCTCCTATAGATGGCACTCAACACCACATTCAGCGAAAACTAGTAAATGATGATCTAGCCGTTGATCCATCAAAGGTTGTTACGGAGGATTATTAGTAATGTTCACAAGCGGTTGATATCAAGGCCGTATTAGCTGCGGAGGTATCGCCATCTGCCACTTTATCAGATACATTCTTCGCATACCAAAACAAAGTGACCAGAGATGAGTTTGTATGACGTGCTGAAATTTTTGTAGGAACAGTGATGTGTCAACCGATAATTATCGGATTGGCGATACCTTCATGGTATACAGCCTTGGGTTTTATAAGTGTAGCACAAAAGAAGTTTTGAAGATTTGACGGTTTTGATATGTCTCAAAAAAGTTTTTTGAAAAAACTGAATGAGTCAAAACGAATGAAGTACTAGAGCAGCGATGCAATTGTTCAATTTCAATTATAATTTTATGTAACTTTCACCTCGGTTATTATTGAGCGTTCAAGATAATAATGCATGGCATAATATCGAGCAGAAACATATTCAAAACGCACATTACACAAGCTCTCCGATACATACCCAGTGTAATAAATGGTCTTTGTAAAATGAGTTACTGTTCAGCATTTTTAAATGAAATGTAGAGGGCATGGTATATATGTAAACTAAACTAATAAATCTCGTGCAAAAATAACAACAGTAAATTGGTTTGGGTTTTTTGTGTGCTTCGGTTAGAGGTCATAAAAGTATTTTCAAAACATTTAAAAGAAGGAAAGAAATTAGTATTCTCTGGTTGAGCCGTACGACGACGACGACAACGCCTCTTGTACAAATGTTCAACATTATGTTTAACATCAATCACACAAAGTGTGACAAGACTATCTTAACGAATATATCAATTCAACCGTAAATAAGACTTGGTTCATATTTCTGTGTTGAATTGAATGTGTGTACTGTACATGAGTGTTGTCTTTCGTATAATATGCAATGCAGTTAGCTTATAAAAACCACATAAAACAAATGAATGAATGTGAATGATGTAATAGTTCATTGATCACACCTTTGAATCTAATTGAAAATTATTTTTTCTCGTCGTTTCATTTATTCAATTGCATTGTGTGTACTACGCGCGGCATATCAACATTTCTCACTTGAAATTATGAACTGAAATGACTTGGACTTTTTTTTAAAACTTACCGGACAGTCTCTGATGTCGCCCATATTACCGGCATTTCGTAATAATTGACCAAATGTGAGCTGCTGATGGTTCTGTGCTGAGATGATATTTTGTGATGTTAATGCTGATGCTGACACATAATGTACCATCTGAAATGCGAATCAAAGAGGTAAAAAAAAACATTTTTTGATTAATTTAATGAAATATCATTAAAAAGAAGCAACACGATGGTTGTAATTGTAGTAATTACAGGCACATATCCCAGTAGAAGATTATGGATATTACAAATGACAACATTTTCGTTTGATGTGTGTATTATGTACATCATCTATCTGTTGTGGTGGTGGCTCTTTGATTATTCTATCATTTGAAATTTTAATATTTTTCTCACGATGTTTGACAGTAATTTGAGTTTTGTAGCCCATTGTGTAATATTTTGATGTTGTTGTGATTTGTACTTTGGATAAGTCGAAAAGAAAAAAACACATTTTTTTCGGGCTGTCCAGAAGCATAACAAATTAACTAATTAAACCTTAATCTCTTTGTCATGATGTCCGGCTATCAATTATCGTTTTTGACTTGTACAATGCTCCAACGCATTTGAATAAATTAAATACAGACACGAACCAATTAGCGAGTTATAAGAAAAATGGAATCTCATTCCTTTGCCCTTTCATCTGAATAGGCTGGCGATGTTCTTCTTCTTCTTCTGAAGTATCAACAAACTTTTATTGGTTAGTCAGACTATTTTCGAGACAACGCAATTTCACTTTTCTTATGATTCGCTCATTAAACATGCCCGCCGTAATCCGCGTTAGATGTAGAGTCTAATTTTAAAAGTGACTTTTCTACTGTCTGAGAATAAAGTTGAGTTGACGTTAAAACAATTGAAGTAAAAGATTTTACTCAACGTAATGTTTCCCTAGGGAGATGAATCGGGCGTTACTTCTCTCTGCAAATTTTTCTCTGTTTTTTGCTTGCTTTGTTGAGTGAAATACCTAGTAGATTGGTTTGGAGATTTCTTCTTTTCACAAGTGTGACAGAAGGCGAGGGATACAACCAGAAAAGACAAATTAACCATTACCAAACATCAGGTAATGAAGCTTTTTCCAAGGGTGCCGCGAGTAATAATTATTTACTGCCTGCCCCATGCGAAAGTTGAGCATTACACAGCAATAAGCCCAGCGTGAAAACCAACCATTACACGGCGGATCATTTTCGATTCTTTTCTCATGACTTTTTATGTGAAGTTCAACTTCTCTTGTGGCAGACAGTCAACCAGACCACATTGAATGCTGCTACATCCCTACTTCATTGATTCGGAAACAATTTTATGACAAAAGCAAACTGACTTATGTATTTCTGCGTACTTTCATCGGTAACTGTCTTTTCGACAAGTGTTGTGGCATACATCGCATCGCCTTCTGCTCCGACATGTCGCGACATGCAAACTTTACACTTCTCAAAAAAAAAAATTCACCGAAGATAGTTCCTCGAAAGCACACTTGTGAGTTTGCTTTTATCACAAAATGTTACACTCATGTTATGAGTTGCAGCTTTGTCTAAATCTGTTACTTCCCATGTTTAAGATTTCGCTTCGCGTTCCATGCAAACTCGTCTACTTCCTCGGTGTTGAGATATGTTTCGCAATTATTAAAAGAGAACGATGATCAGATGAAACCACATAATTTATGTTTTGTCGTAGCTGTCGATAACAGATGGGCAGCCGCTTAAAAAAAGGTTGAACATCAGACGAAGTTTATTGCTACAGAGTCGCCAAGGAAGCACTAAATGTATCTAGATATTATGGATATCGTATTATGGCATGTAATTTCGTTAATTTGCAACATCTGCATACAATTGATGGTCACAGTTTATCTCTCGTCTTAGCCAATGGAACTAGTTTCGTTCATTTCTATCCGTGCACACATTTTCGGCTGCCCAAAAAAAATTGTTTTTTTTTAATTATTCGCTCGAAACAGAAATTTTTTAATTATTTAAATTGTTTCAAATTTGAAAACAATAGAATTAACAACAGCGAAAGAAAAAAAAAACAATTTTCGTCATTAATTAAATGAACAGGGAAAAAAATCCATCTCACTCTCTGGGTGGAACCATTCAAGAAAATTTATAATAAAAATCGTGTAATGAGTCATTGAAATGGAAGCGAGAACAAAAAAAAAACTCTGAAAGAAACGAATCGGCAATAATACAATTGTAAAACGTATTTTAAGCGCTTTACAATTAAATTTCGATCAACTGAAAAGCAGCGCGTTAACATTTTACACATTGTGTTTGGCAGTGTAAAGCATATAAAGTTTGATTCGTTTAATGCTTTATTACTGGGGCATTTACACGCGGCTTGCCATTCTAACACAGAATTAGAATGTCTTTAACCTTTGAAAAAGTGGTACTTATGTGTTTCTTTTGTTGTGCGAAAAGTGTTCTTAGATCGAAGCATAAAGACACACATAAAATACCATTGTAAGGCTGCTGTGTGTTTATTATGCGGTGGTAATAATTTTGTGTGTGGTCGTTTCTAGATCACAAATCTATTTAGTTCCAATTCACAGTTGAAGGAAATATAAAAATGTTTTTTTTTCTCGTTTTTTGTTTTTATATTTTATTTAGTTGTAACATATGGACACAGACAATGTGCTGCATGCTATATTGTGAAACGAACGCAGACTCTCTATATGCCAGTCGATTCTCGGTTAATTACTTAATTATGTTGTTACACTGTTAGGAAACGCTAACACAAAGAGTCGTTCCAATTAAGGACTGACCTTAGCCTATTTATAGAAGAGTGACCTCTCTCCGTGTAGGAGAGAAATTTGTCAAACAATAGATCAAAAAAGATTCTGAATATTCATAATGGCAACCAAGCGGGAACCTTGCACTCGATTTCTGTTTCTTGAATTAACCACTTGATACCCAAAATTAGCATTTTATTGTTCGTTGTACTGTAGCAGCTGTCCCATCCGAAATAAGTTGTCATTACAATGATAGGTCTATGCATGTCTCAGCTTCTATAGTTCGAGTTTCAGCTAGTGCCCACTTGGAGCATGTATGTTACTAAAGTACATATTGATAATCATCGTGTGATATGTGGAATCACGCGAGGTACTTCGTATCATTCGTATGAAACCGCACTTTTTACACCATACCACTTTCCCACATGTGTCATCATGCTTGGTGAATGATGAAACTAAATCCTTTTACTTTCATTTCGCTTATGATTCACTAGTTGCGTACATGTAAAAAGGTGCAAGTATACGCTTGAGAATAGCTTTCTATATGCCATGGTCGTCAATGCATTATTCTAAGACTTCAACAAAAATTAGAAATGGCACTTGTCTTTGCTTCGGCATAGTCCAATCATTTTATGTAAAGTGTATGAAGGAGGTGTTCACACGAAATGCTTCTTTCCAAGACTCGACAATAGATGGGCCAGAGATTTGCTCAAGATGGGCCGAAGGGTGGTAGGAGCGATAACCGGATATTGTGTTCTGAATGGGCACCTGAATAATCGAAGGCATACACTTGATATGTTACTGCCCAACGTTTCTTCAACTAAGACGTAGGATGCTGGGAGACAATATGAGGTGGCTCCTTCAGAGGCTTCTACTGTAGAACAAGACACATTGGAAAGGTTCCTACAGAGGAACAGCTCCGCACGTCGCGTCGTTGATATTAGCAACAACAAGTATTTCGTCCTTCAGCATTTTTTTACGGTTTCCTATAATCAATTCAGATTAAAGAATCGCTAGACGAAATGCTAACCGGAATCGGAAATATCAACACGAACAAAATTGAAAATTGTTTTTTTTCGTCTTGTAATTTTTTCCTCTTGTTTTCTTCTTCGTTTGTGTGTCTAGTAAAAACTGTTTTCCGAATGATATTTCCATCAAAACAGAAACAAATTCAAACAATGGACAAGAGACAATAACCTCTCCTAAACGACATAACAACATAACCGTACGATCTTCCATCGCTTCAAGATAATCTGCCATAAAATAACGTAATATAACCAGCCACAAAACGAAAGATATCAACAGTGTGACGAACCTTTTTTCTTCTTCTTCTTCATTATTTCTAGCTGTTTAAATTTCTGTTTGTTTGGAATTTTAATTCGAAATTTTATGATGATATCGAAAATGTGCGCGCGCTTATTAAGAATGAAAATTATGATGAAAATTTCGAGTGTGAGGCGGATGAACTTTGCTTAATGATAAAATTAAAAAGTTAAGAACTTAAGTGGAGATTTAGAAGAAGTGGAATGTTTACCACCTCTTGTCATTTAAATAAAAAAAGGTTTTTTATATTCGCTTTTATCTCCATCGAAAATAACAATAGCGAGACGATAGAGATGATAGAGGAAAAACAGTTTTTTTTTCTGTTTACTTTTCTGTTCCACAAACAATCATAATGAGACTCCATTAATCTTGTACAATTAGAATGAGCATAATATACCATAAGCACCACATCGAATCAATTTTCTAAACAGACAATCAAATTAAATTAATTTTGAATATGATGAAGAAGACTCTGCAATGTAAACAAACTTATTGAAACCCATCATACGGATAATCAGTGATAAATTATGTAATTTTCGAGTTATAGTTGAAGGCATCTCATTTAATGTTGATACATTCCAGGCATGTCAAAAAAAATTATTTTTCATTCAAATTATATGAACTTTACTCGCTATGGAGAACCTGCATTATTATGTTTCAGTACGCACACAGAAATATGTTTTTCGGTGTTTTAATGAAAAATGAGAAATTTAATCAAATCTGATGGATCATTTTTTATTGAAGAGTTTGATCTTTGAAAGAAGTTTGAACGGTTAATAAAGAAGAAGAAAAAAAACCCAACAAAGCAAAACAAACAAACAAACATCGAATGTCTTCATAACACAAAAAGGATGATGAAGATGAGTGTTGGCTGGTCTTTAGGTCTCTTTATATCCACTAATATGCAATTAGTCTTGGTGAGATGTTCAACTCAATTATGGACCGCTGGGAATACAAAATGTTCCATCGATTTTTCCGAAACTTTCGAACATAAAATACCTTGAGCCACATAGTTATCGTGGTTTGAATCGCATCACCACATCTGTTTTCTAGAAATAGTTATTTTTCTACCAAGGTATGGAGGTATATTTTTGAAGTCGATTGTTGATTCGAGGCGAGGCCGAGAAAATATCGGCATATCTACCGTTTGCTCACTGAGAGGCAGAGCCGGGATGGCCGTATGGGGCGGCACGATTGCACCCTTGTCTTTTTTTTTACTCGAAGCTGGTTTATTGAAGCGACTTCCGACTTGAATTTTCACCCTTCACTGTCACTTCCGATTAGAATTAGCGCCCCTTACTACGTTCAAGCGCTCTTTGAGCAGAGTGCCCGATGCTCCTCTCGGGTCTTTAAAAAGGTTAAGTAATACCTCTCACCAAAATGGATTCCTAGCATAATACAAATGCTGTCCCATACAATGTTAGCCAACCATTTTAAACAAAATGATTTTTCTCGTCAAAACACAATGGTGGTCCCATCAATCAGCTATGACACATGCAATGCAAAGCTTGAAATAGAATTGAATTTGGAGAGTGACGTTAGATGGCATTAAATGTCAATTCAGTTAAAATTCACTGGACTCAGTTTTGAATGTCCTAGAAGACTGCATGCAAGGAGTCGTAGATAAATGACGCCACGCTTTTTCAGTGCTGTCATCAAATTGAAATCACTAATAACTCGACAATTATTTACTTTTGTGAGTCCTATAGTGTGTCCTATAGTCCGAATACATCCCAAAGAGGGTAGGAGACACTATTGATTCATAAAAGGGCATTTTTGTCGAGGCATTAGGGATTTTAATCTGATGACAGCACTGAAAAAGGGTGACGTCATTTATGTCCGACCCTCTAAAGACTATTTGGATAAAATCGAGTAGTCAGTCAATGCTACGTTTCAACAATCTGTAGCCGAATGGATGTAGTCGTTGCTTCATGATCAGAATGTCCTTCGTGGTGTGTGTTGGAAGACTTGTCTTCGCACTAGTGCGCGAAAACCTTTTCTCGCACTGTAACGAACGTGTCGAAGGTAATATGCCACTCATATGCTTTAGAACAAATGCAAGGGAAGGTAGTGATTATGTTTCGATATTGCAAAAAAGATTTTTTTTTTTAAATCAGAATCTTTAAAACCAAAAAATTTATTAATTTGAACAGACTGTGGTATAGCGACTCATTAAACAAAAAAATTGTTTTAACAACCAAACGACAGGTTATTTAATACCAACATTTTCAATGATTGTAACATCAGCATTTTGTTGTTTCTTTCGCATTTGCCAGAGGTGAACACATTCACCGGTATGGACAAAGTGCATGATGATGAGTATACTTTATGCGCACATCATGAGTGTAACATAACAAGATGTTTGCTTATTATTATTGTGTTGTATGTTTATTGTTCAATTGAGAAAGGAATTTTAATTGGAATTATCTAATTTATGATACAACTCGCATAATACGCCTCAATTCCGAATAGTTATAGCTTCTCCGGATTGAGGCCAATGAGATTGTCGATTTAATCGTCGAAATAATCGTGTCGAATAAAAACGATCCTCTCTGGCATCTACTGGGTTGAGAATCGTTGTTGTTTTTTTTTTGTTCATTGGATTTTATACGGGTGCATAGACGAACGGCCATACATTTTGGGATTATCATGTGTGGCCCTAAGTAACATTGAAAATCGGGATGGAATATTTAAGATAAGTCGGTTATTTTATAGCAACGAAAGGGACAATTTTTAATTTCAAGATCAAGTATCTAATCGAACATATTTTACCCAGAGTCTACGAATTATAAGACATAATCCGGTCAACTATAAGATACCAATGGTAGCAACCGAAATAAAATTGGAAATATTTGTTTTAAGATTGACGACTCACGATGATAATTACAATTACAGGTGGACATGGAGGTTTTCTCAGGTTATAGAGAAAAAAAAGTGACCGACATTCCGACAACAGATTGATGTGGTCGCTTGGTATAATTGTGTTCTGAAGATGGATCATTCCATTAGTATTAACTGACACAACTTATACAAGCACACTGTGTACACTGAGGTGAAGTCTTCATACCAAACTCAATTCTGTGATTCTCCAACATCTTTCCATTTATCCAGAACTGTTGGAATCTTTTAGGCTCGGACAATATGCAGAGGTGAAGCAGGGTTCACCCAACATCAATATATTCAATTGGATTTGCATTTTGATGTGCCTTAAACAACATCCATAAATCAACATCGTTCATCATTTCCGATTTGATATTTTATGTGAGTGCTGCATTAAAGGATTATGATAAATGCGTAAACGTTTTTCATTTCTTGAAATTCTTTTTTCTTCATTTTTATGACT
Source organism: Phytosciara flavipes (assembly GCA_026413405.1). Lineage (NCBI taxonomy): Eukaryota > Metazoa > Arthropoda > Insecta > Diptera > Sciaridae > Phytosciara > Phytosciara flavipes. Next base: position 23,027 of record JANTFA010033339.1, on the reverse strand, counting down.
AAAATATTAAACACATTCGTTGTCATACCACAGCATTATACATTAAGCCATAAATTGTTGAATTATGAAGCGAGAAGATTAAAACGAAAACGAAAATTCTTAAATGGAAAATAAATTCATTTTTTTTGAGAAATCTTCGTCGTAAATAATTATTATGTTGACATGAACAACATCCAAAGGTATTCGTAAAGAGCACGGCAGCGCAGTATGTGTGCATATTCAAGGAATTCATCCCGTAAGTGAGGTGAGTAAACGAAAGAAAGGATTGTTTATGGTCTGCACCGGGTACCAGTGTTATCGATGGACTTTATATACTTTCAGTATGTAATCATAGGTGATAGTAGGAACGACTCTTAAGCCCCTGTCAAAATGACTGGAAAAATCCTAAAATTTGTATTTCAATCAAGTCATTAACTTTGATTTTAACAAGCGGCCGTTCATAAATGGCGTCACGCAGTTTGAGAGACTTCTCGACGTCCACCTAAATATTTGCAGGGACCCTCACATTTCTTTGAAGCCCTTCCACCCTAACAGCGTGACGTCATTTATGAATTGTTTCCAATAGTTATTTGCTCACCGAGGACCGAAAATAGGATATTTCAACAGTAGAGATGTTCTTCCATATGAGCGAAGCGAGTGCCGCAATATCGCTCGAGTTGGAATTTCCTATTTCTCTTTGAGGTAAACCCAGGGTTTGATTCACCTTTCTCATTCGCGAAACAAAAACAGCAACTCAATGTAAAAATTACGAAAACAATTTGAGAGTTCAAATGAGAAAAGATCTATTTTCTCCCCTAATTTCGCTACGGCGTGATTCACAATAGGGAATTTCCCATTAACGGAACTCCAATTGTGAATCACGTCGGCGCGAGATTCCTACCATTTGAGATGAATTCGGCCCCGTGTGGAAGCGAAACTTCTAGCAACCTCATCGACAGCAAAACTCAATTTTTGCATTGTCTATTGAGGGAAGGAAATGAGTTTAAATAGCGAGTGATAAATAACTTTTTTTGGCACTAGATGGGTAAATAGTCACACGAGGTCAAAGGTCAGATGCGTCAATAGACATAGAGTGCCTATAAAGTCATTGATCACCAAGTTGACGTTTTGTTGACGCTTCGTCTGATGACAATTCAGGTGAGAAAGTTTTCATTTTCTCGCCGCTCTCTTCTGCAGTGATAGAGAGCGTCGAAAAAATTTAAATTTTCTCACCTGAATGTACACTTTGCTGTTGCCATCGGTTACATGAATAACTATCTATTGATGACTCTATGATGATGCGTAATACTTAACTTCACAAAGTCAATAATGTTGAAAAGAAAGCCGCATCGCATCCGTGAAATGCAGTCAACGATTGTTGGAAAATAAACAAAACCGCTTAGCGCCGCCGATGAACAAAATTGCGCATTTAAATGAATTACAAAAAAAGTCAACCATATTCAATTCCGTGTCATAGTGATGGCATTTGGCATTTTTAACAAGCGCAACAACACAGAAGTAAACGATAAATCACATCAAAATTAATGATTCAACCGAATGACAAACGGAGAAAAAAATTCTGCAAACAAACAATTACAACAAAAACGCACCGAACCGCGGTGTCATAATTCACTCAAACTCACGAAGCGGATGTCAAAGGAATTATTTAACTCATTTTGTCATTTGGGTTGACTATTTCTTGTGGTCGACGAGTTGAATGTTACGACAACACAAAAATATATCGTTACGTCGTGGTCGTGGTCGGAAAGAATATGAGGTGTCAAACGTCCGTCTCATAGTTACGCTGGTTATTTTCATCTCCATTCATTGGAATGAGCAAATAATAATTTTTCCTTATTACTGTTAGTTCGTAACAGATTCCCATCTTTCTAAATGTCATGACAAGTCATTGGATTCAATTTTTCTTCTTTTCTTTTCTTCATCACTTCTTTTTCTGGTGCTGTGATGTGCATCAGTTTTGCTGACATAACAATTTGCTTTCAGCAATGGTGGTGGATGTGTGAGTCTATAATGTAATTATCGGCGATTACCGGCCGACATCCAGTATTCAGGTCTGGACGACGATTTTGCAAAATCTATCCATTAACGCACTGGAAAGTATTTTAAACGTTTCCTGTTCTCTGGTACACCATCTCACTCAGTGGTTGAATCTAACGATTTAATAACAGCGCATTGCAATGATTTTATTGAGTCACAAAAGACTTGGACGTGCAGTGGTGTGGAGATGTTGTAAAAAAGAGATTTTTCTTTTTCTCTTTTTATAGATCATGAATGAAGTTATTACGCTTACACAAGAAGCGTTATGAGTTCACTTACTGTAGTCATGTTGCTTACGTTTGTAATACGTGATTCTGATACGTGTTGTTAAAATGAGTTTAGATCAAATACAAATAAATCATTTTCAGTATTAGATGTGTCTGCATGATACATGTACATGAATCCACAAGCGTGTAATGTGTTTCTGTCTAATTCATCATTGTGGAAGAAGGAACTCGGTTACAAGAAAAAAAAGAAACAAAAAACTCGAGAGTTCATCGTATGTATGCTAGCGTGATGGAAACATTATCTAACATACAAGTCGCTCTTTTCATAATTGATTTCTTAATTGACTGAGTCTTATGAAATGTAAGAAAAAACGGAAGACTGCGATTTTTACGGTCAGGTACTGAGTTTATAATAGTTCCATGGTACCCGGTTGACGAGCAAGAGAACGAAGTTGTTGAATATCTAGGCTTTTCCGATTGACCGGTTTCAGTTTTAACTTGACCTCATTCTGAATTTTCATTTTCGGGTTCAACGCGAACCTGACCTGAACCCGAAATTTTCAAGCACAAGCCTTAGTGGCAAAGTCCATTGCTCATTGCACAACAGCTATGCTTCTAAAGTGAGGCAAGTATTCGCACAAGTCAACACAACAATTCGGAGGCAGTTTCGTACTATACGTTACGTGCATCTGCTCGGTGAATGTGAAAATGAAACTTTGCCGACGAAATGAAATTCCACAACTTTTTACGTTGTTAAATAACGTTCATCAAATCAAGTTCTTAGCCTCAAATATTGGATCGAAATCATTTCGACAATTTTGTGACAATAAATGACGCAACACAAATAATGGGTTGTGCAATGCATACACACCATCATCAAATAAGTCATCATTGCAAATATTTATGGTTCAATTAAACAATAAAAAAGAAAAGAAAAAACAAACCTGCGTAAATGGCAGCTGCTCCGAATTCGCACCACATTCACATACACTTTGCTCGACGACACGCATTGCAAAACGTCGATGAGCCACACACTGTGCCGTTTCGCATGAATCACTCTCTTCAGCGGATAGATGCGAGTGGACGCGGTGCAGCAACAGTTCGAAGCATTCGGCTGCATCACCCAAACAGCCGAGTGGAAATCGTCGTCCGGCCAATGGACCACTGGCCAGTGCCCGGCGCAGCGGTTCAGGGCATAATGCCGGTTCGGAGCTGGTTTGTAATTGTTGAAATAATTCCTGTGGAAGAGATTGAAGAGTTAGAACATTTTCAAAGAAATTTTTGGTTTGAATGTAGAGTCAGTTGAGATAAATTTCTAGAAAACAAACTTACAACAACGGCTCGAACACAATCCAAATATTCCTTTTTCACACCTTTCGGTGGCTTGCCATCTTTCTTCGTCGATACTTTACTATTTTCACTTTTAACATTTTCTTTGTCTTTGCGTTGAAATCGAAATTTGATCATTTTTTCTGGTTCGGTCGTATTGTCTTTTGTTAGGAAATTTCAATTAATTTTGTTCGCATCGTTTTTTCGTTGCTTTGTTTTGTTTGTTCATTTACTTCGTTCAGTATTTTACTGCTTCGTGATATTTTGCTGTATCGTTGCGCTAATTCTATCGAATTGAAATGGTGAGTGACAATTCAACATTTAATGATGAGGGAATGTCCATAAATGGCGTCCACTGTCTTTCAAGATTTTTAGACCCACACTCCTCCGGCGTCCACCAGTTCCCAATAACTTTACTGGCCAGATCTTCATCACGGTAGACGTCATTTATGGACAGTCCCTAATTCAATTTCGTTTTGGCTATTTCTCCGTTATTACACAAAAAAAAAGTTTGTTATTTTTTGCTGTCTCAGAATGTGTAATCAATAATTGGCCTATCAAAATATAATAACAAATAATGTGGCACCGTGCACACCGGTAAGCCTAACCGGTAAACATTCAACAAACAAAAAATTATTCTCGATGGCAATGGTAAAATCAAACATTTTGCGTGTGTGCAAATCGAATTGCATAAAAACGAATCCCTCTCCAGAAGCCATACCACATGGTCACAAGCATCTCTGGAAAACGATTGTTTAAAACCAATTTATATGACTGTCTGCTATAATTCTGTAATAATCGATGTGTAATCATCGCCATATGTCAGCCTTTAAAGAATGAATTTTTTGTTTGGTTTTCATTTATTTTTCGACACCTGCCCTCGATGTGTACGTACGAATTAATAACATTCATTCGACATGGTGTGTCTTTTTGTTTACGGTCATATCAACAATTCTGTTTTTTCATTCCATAAAATGTGGAAAGACGTTCCAAGACGCTGAGAGAGGAGGTATGAAGGAAAAGCGCACATGTGAATGGAATGATTAACTCCATATCAACCACCGAAATTAAATGACAAAACCGTGTCATTTTATGGAGAGAGAAAGGGAGAAAACGAGATAGTAATTTATGCAACCGAGTGATAAATGCTTTTTTTGAGTCACTATAGAGGCCGCATGTCGAGCGTGACAATACCCATCGTGTGTATAGATAAGCATTTACCACCGAGTACACTACCATGGTACGGTTGTGAGACCCGTATGTACCCACTTAAGCTCATCGTTTTAGAATATTCGGCTCACTAAGTGCGTCACCCCACGGAAATAAAGTGTTGCGAAAATGAGAAAGCAGTGAGGAGGTGACAAGCAATGCGGCGAGAAAAGTTCTTTTGATAGACATCACTAAAGTGAGTGAAAGGGTAGACCAAAGCACAATTGGGTCAACCAAATGCGACATCGACAAAAGCGATTCGAGCTAACGCAAGAAGAGAAGACGGATATTACGAATACGAGACCCGTAACTCGATCAACGCATACCACCCTCAAAGTCAAAATGACTAGAAAATCAGGAACATTTTTGCAAACACCAGTCATAGGGGTAGTAGGCAAAACTAAAGCGAGGAAGAACAAAAAAGAGGTGAAAAGCCCAGTGCGGAAATATCTCCCATTCGAATGAGTCATACAAAATATCTATGTCGTTTTGTGACACTCGGTTGCAGAAACATTTTACGTCATACTACGGCTACTGCATTACATTGTACAACTTTTTGATGTGCTAAAAATTGATGAGTGTATTGTATTGGAAGAAGCATAGATACTTCTGATAAAATGAAACAAAATTTAATAAAAACACAAAGCCAAACTGACTGTGTGTGTGCACATTATACATAGCATCAAAATGGAAATAAAAATGTCTGCAAAACTTCTTAAACATTTCCGGTTGAAAAATTATGTATCGCCTGTGTGTGTGTGTGTGTGGTTACATTGTCTTCAGTGTTTCTTTTATAGTGACTCATTCATTTCGCGGGCTTCTTTTTTATATTATTTTGTTCAGTGAAATTATAAGAAATTCCCATCCAGTCCGTATAAATATCAAGGTACAAAACCACATGGAACATAAAAATGTTTTTTAAATGTTAATGCGCCACTATGGTTGTTCTGTTACATTTTCCTTTTCATAAATAAATTTATTGGACGACGAACGTCTTCGTAGCCAGAAATGGAATGAGTCATCAGACCACACTTTTAAACCGTAATGTTTCGTAGAAACGCATTTATTGGTAAAATTGGATGATTTAAGAGTTGTCGATTATTCAACAATACAGAAAACCAAAATGAATTGAGATCATTATCACCCCGGTCGTTAGCGTAATAATTCAAGGAAAAATTGGTTGGCTCAAAAGAAAGACCAAATATTTTTTGTTTACACAAAATTGTGTCGAAGAAAGAACTATCCAAAAGAACGATAAAATAAATGGACTGCAGCCATAACATCACGCATGGCCAATTTACTTTTTTGTTTATTTAGAAAAAAAGCAACAAATTTTTGAGCGATAAAAAAGGCAGTAAAAAGAAACTGAAAACAAATGTTTGAATGTTAATCACGTAAAAAGCTCACAAAAAGTGTTTTCTCGACCACCTTTTTTCCTTCAAAATGTAAATCAAATTAACGTCTCGAACAAAAATGAGCAGTCAATTATGGATTATGTTAAATATACGATGCCATTGTTCAGAAACGCGAAGAAAAACAATATTTGCAGATGAACGAATTTTCGACTGTGCAAAAAATTAAAATTTCATATTCCCATCCAAATGTGCAGCAGCTCGTTTCAACGTATCATGATGAATATCTTGCGAATCGCAAACAGAGTGAAACTTATGCGTAAGCCCGTCCTAATGCGTTTATGGTTAATTATAGTCTCGAGTAGCCCGTCGTGCCCATTTCTTTTTTTCAAAACAAGAACTATGCGCGAAAAAAGCGGCATAGCGAATAAAAACGAGAGATTTGTTTATAGCGAGGAGTGATGAAGAATTAACTTAAATTCGAGGGAATCGCACTGGAAACGCAACTATTTTGCAACGCTTCTTATGTGAAACTCTTTTGCATGTCTTTTGCAATTCTGCGACTTTTTTGAAACTTTTTTGCAAAGCTTTTTTTGCGTGTACAAGTCTCTTGCAACTCATGTTACCCGCTTGCAACTCTTATTCAGTGCCCGTCCCCCTCGCTTGAATCAGATTTAAAAGTGAATGGTGAACAGCCAACAACACAAAATATATTTACTCGCGATCTGAATTAGATGTGTCGCGTAATTCATAGCACATACAAATAATGATCATTCAATTGAAGCGAAAACGAGTTACAGCACCACCCATTGCATAGAATTTATTTTCTTTTAGTTAATTCCAACCGCAAGATTATGTTCAACGTAATACTCGAAAATATCTTTGTGCATTAAATGTTGATCTGTGGTACGATCAGCAATTAATGTAACTTTAATGTTTTCCACATCATATATAATATTGAAGCGAGTCGGTGCGCGCGCATAGTTCGAACGTCCTGTATTTTATTGTATATCAGAGTAGAATTCGAGAAATAGTTGGACTCAACGGAGTGGTTTTTCTGATGATAAATTTATTATATAAAGCGAAAAGAGAAAAATTCCTTTCGGATCAGCATTGTAATGAACGAAATGGAACAATTTTTTTTTTCGAAATGTCCGATAAATTATAAAATTGCTGCATTTGATTAGATTTAATTATTTCAACCGAGGGGGTAGCCACTGGTGGAATGTTTGGAATTTAGTGGAACTTGTGCCATACAGTGGAACTTGTGAAATTTAATAGTGGAAATGGAATTGTTTGGACAGATTTTTAGCCAGTGGTTACCCCATCGCATTTTACAATTATCTATGGAATTATACCATTCTACTCGAATGGATTTAATGTGTGCCGACGATTCTGAAAACGCATATCTATACACTGTCGACGTGTACCCGTGTTCGGCTTTGGTCAAATAATGAAAAGGTTCAAATTCATACATTGGCAATTTAATATGAATTAGCGAAATCGGGTTAGATTAGACGAATGATAAACAGAATCGTAGAACGAAACAGTAAAAGTTATATTAACAAACCCAGGTAATAATGGGTACCTGAGTTTACCGAAATCCACATAATAACATACACACAGCGGCTTCATGTGAGCAGGTTCATTGTTCGATTTATAACGAAAAACATGTACGGTTTTAATAGTTTTCATAATTTGAAGAAGCAACATAGTCAAACTACAAAACATAAAGACACACGACAAAATTGTACACATTTTCTGAACAATTTTTAATTTGCATCTCACTTTATCTTTTCCTTTTCGTCATGCATGTACGTTTTCTAATGGTCACATCGACATTAACGCCACATATAGCAGTTTGCCCGAGGCCGAAATTGATTCATTAAATTTAAGAGCATTTTTCTGTTCATTTTACTTGGTAATTGTGATGGTCAACAAACCGGACTACCTGCTACGTATAATTCAGTAACTCGGAAACAATTTTGTTGTACTCACAAATTCACTCGTGTACATTTGAACTCGCTTTTTCGACATAAGTGAAGTTGTTTGCCTCGCCTTCGGCTCGGATACAATTTTGACGAAAATAGTAGTTCACGTTGGATGCTGCGGAAGCAATGGGGTAATAGTGTGTGATAAAAGAAAACTCACAACAAGCTTCGGTAACCCATTCGAAAACACGAGTCAAAACAACAGTTTCCGAAGCAAGTTGCTCAAAAAAAACATCTGTCAGTTGTGCTTTTGACAGAAAATGGTTTTCTAGCAGCATCCCATGCATGGTGCCACATCCGAATGTTGAATGTCCACCATGTAATGGATCATTTTCGCCGCGGGCATATTGCTATGTAATGTTCAACTTTCGCTTGGGACAGGCAGTAAGACAATGATAGAAATCTCGCCTTCGACTCATGCTACAACGCTCACCCGCTCCAAAAGAAAACTTTCTCTCTTGTGACATAAATGACTGTTGAAATCTGTGGAATTGTTTAAAAAACAGCCTAAAGAGAGGTAGATCGATGCAAAATCTTGTACTTCATTAATTAACCGGTATGTTGTGCTATATAATATTGAACACTTGACGGAGTCTTTCATTCATTTTAGTCATCGCTGTCGATAACAGATGACTAACCGTTTCGGCTGACATCCATCCGTCAAATCATTATAAGCTTCGAAAACACATACCTAACAGATTTCACAGAAGTGAAGTATAGTTAATCACTTTTGAGTTTTCAGTTTTTAGATACAAAGTGCAAAAAAGATCGCATACCAGCGCGCATATAATTATATGCTTTGATTATGCAATGCACCGTTATACTAGTTGCCACAGGGAAAACTATTCGGCACCATACATATCAATTATGCTGTGTACATAACATACGACTACATTCTATGCAGTTAATCGCTTTTCGTTTCGTTCAAGCCATCTAATGTGATGGAAGAATTTAACTTATAAAATTCAGATGGTAATTAGTTGCTGCTAGATGCAAAATCATCTTCCTCTTTTTCGTTTCCTTCTACCGTTGCCTTTCTCTCTATCTTCCTCTTTCTATTTGAACAATATTTTTCTAATGACAACTTCCTTCCTTCCTTCAATAATGGCTAATCGGTTTGATCATCTTACCGACGTAATTTTGTCATTACTTGTAATTTAATCATTTAATTTGAATGAGGAAAAAATATGGAAAAGTCACAACAAGTTCTGGTGGGTGTGGTGTAGTCTCTACCTGTTGTTGTTGTTGTTGTTGTGATAAATGTTAAATTGACCGTAACATCTTTGTTAACATGTTACATAATTCCGGAATGACCCGAAAACAACGAGTGTGTCGTCGTCGTCGTGTATGGAAAACCATAAATAACTCAACCACCCCCGTTCCTCGTTTCGAAAAAGAGCAAAGGGAACACCAGACCCATATGAATGAAAATTTGTGTTTTATTTCAATGAACTTTTCAATCCATAAAAATGACTAATGTTTTATGCATAAGATTAAGAAGAAAAAATATAAAAACATTATTACGAGTAACATGGGTAAAACGAAGGATTACTGAGGTGTGAATCCGTGAGAACAAGAAAATTTAAAGAAATACACATGATCACAGTATCTCTCTGTGTGTACATATATGTCTGTATGTCTGTATAATGAAGCTTGAACAACAACGAAAAAAAAACGATGTGATCTAAATGTACAAAGTTGATTAAGAATAAGAATGAATGAATTAATAAATAGACGAGAGAAGGAATAATAACAATTTTTCCTAACTCCACATAAGAACACTATCCCATTCTATAACCATTCTGCTGTTTTTATTACATTGTGGGAAATTTGATCTAATTTATGGATACATGAAGACGAATTTATATATTAGCAGCCGCACTTATAAGTTTATATTGTAGCATGGTGTCGTGACTGAGTTGAGAATATTTTTTTTTTCATCGTAGAGACTATGTTTCGCATAAATAATCTTATTTCCATACTAAGAAGATTGTGTAATTTTAGACCGAGAAGAAAATGCAAAAGCCAAAATATTATGAAAAATTAGCTGGCAGACTGCCCGAGTAGAAAACCAAAAGTTCTCACAATCGGCTTCAATCAACCGAAATCAGGCATGTCGTCGAGATCTTGAGGAAAATTTTGCATGACAATTTCTAAATTTGGTCGATTGAGACTTTCGAGGTGTTTCGTTTCAAATTTTTACGCGGGAAGTGAATGTTTTCTCTAATTTTATGCGATTCATCGTTTCAAATTTGATATGGCGCTTTCATTGAATTATGTTGTGTATCGAACGTGTAATATAAAATGTGCATACAGCGTGTTCTTCAATTCACATCGGTACGCCGGTGCATAAATAAAATCGACAAGTACAATGCGGTTACGGACAATACTTTTGATTGTCAATTTTGAGAAGGTTTTGTGAGGTTCTGGACAAAAAGCGTTAGGAGTCAGAAGAAGCGAGACAGTGTTCATCCGTTACAGTCAACAACGTTAAAGTTTTACCGGTAAAGTCTGATGAGTTCTTTTTCATATTTCGAATACTCCTGATAATCTTGACATTGTTTACCATTCTATGCATATGTCAGTACGCCATTCTCGAATAGAAAAGAGCTCTTCGGACAATTATTTGAGTAGTCAACTATCATTTTGATAGTCAACTACCAAATACCAAAATTTTTGAATTGTAATGTCTCAGCTATCGGTTATCGGATAATGATTATCTGCCACTGGTGTTGATTTGGTGGCATTTTAATTGAGAATGTCAATTCAGCTGACAATTATCAGCTACCAAATATTTAAGTTGTAAATAGGCAGAAAAATTGCGTCGGCCGGTACGCAGAACTTGAGAAGTAAACATCTCTGGCGACAATTATTTTGATGGTCAGCTTCCAACTACCAAATTTGATATTTTTAATATTGAAAATGAATTGCCACTAATCATTTGCCAGTTACAACAACTTATCTGTGTGTATTTGATTGACCTGCTGGTGTTGATTGGTTCATATCGACAATATGGGAATATCAACTATTGAAAACTACGTATCAATTGACCGGTCGACGGATGGAAAAAGCGCCACAATAGTGAAGTTGTCAAAGAAAAAGATCTAAAAATGAACGATGACAGTAAGAAGGTTTCTTGGTATACAGACTAAGCGAAGTACTAGATGTAACAGTATCAACAAGTCAACAAAAACTAGTAAGAAAAGATGTAATAGATCTAGAGGCACTGGTAGTTTGTGTACAAAAAGGATGGAAGCAAAGTTTTTTGATTTACTTCGTCGTAAATATGTGCACAGTACACGGCAAAACTCTTTCTCATGAACGGCAACGACGGTTAGTGTTCTAGTAAATGATTTAATTGTATGAGAAAAGAAAAACTACAACAAGAAGTCAATAACAACACACACTGCCAATGTTTGCACAATAGCCACTCAAGCCTTCCATTTCATGCAACAAAATTTCTTCTAAGAATTAAGTATTTGAATGTGCCACGGTCTTCTAAACAACTAAACTTCTTTTCTTCTTCTTCGTTTTTATTATTCAACTTTGTCTTTTTCTTGTTTTATTGTCTTGTTTGCATTTATTGTGTCATTTACCTATTTATAATCGTAGACAGAGAGTTGGTTGGTTTTTTCTTCTTCTGTTCTTCTGAAAAACAACCTGTGTACACACTAAATCTACAACTTAATTCCCATTGAAGACCAAACGAACATTTTTTTTCTTCTTAATTTTAAATTAAATCAAAGATGTGAACAAAAAAAATGCCATGGGTATAACGTGGTGTAGTGTGTATGAATGATGTAAGAAAGAGACACAATTTGCATATTAATAATCCAATTTCTGACATAAATCATCCTATTTACGGAAATGGATAACATTTTCAAGCAAACAACAACAACAAATTTTCAGTGTGAAAGACAAATAGCCAAAACGTTCGCAAATCTTTAAGACAAAATGATTTGCGCCTCAACCTCAAGACAATCATTCTTAATAGACTTCTTGTGCAAAATAATACATTTTCTCCATATTCACTGTAATCCGAATAAATCCAAATGTATGCCGAGGTAAATCCAAGAACACACAGCCGCCAAATTGCACTATTATAAAAATGCTCAATCGAATTGAACACACTATGCACTATCGACGATTTTCGATTAGACTCAATAGAGTTCAATAAAAATATGGGATTTGTGCAAGGAACAAAAGTAAAACATTCGTTGCGTTAATCACGACACCACCGTATAGAACTAACACCACACTCTTCTAATTCAATTACAAAAAACACATTGTACAAAAACCGCGCGCAACCACATCGGCTCAACAGTTTATACTAAACGAAGGTATCCGTCAACAATTCAGAAAAAGCTGTTTTCGCAGAATATGAGACTGTGTACAGTGGTTTTTGTGTATTAAATACGCAATACAATCAACGACACGAAAAATACAGGTAGGTAGGTAGGTTGGTGTATGGCGTACGGTATAATATGAATACACATGGAACAGGTAACAATGTTAAATTGTATGTGGAAACGATCAGTTTGTTTGTTGGTAACGAGACGAGAGACGAAGAAGAAGAAGAAGAAGAAGAAGAAATAAAACAAAACACACGAGAAACGGAGCTTAGGAGTGTGTTGTGTGTGGATAATGTGTGTATGTTGGCTGAGACGCTCGATTTTTCGTTGTTCCTTTTTCTTGTAATTGCTTGTGTTCTCAACAGGTATACGGACATATATTGAGCTAAGGTGTACGTATACCCATTTGTTGTTTACAATCATAAAATATCATTTTAACATACCTATATGTGCTTCATACACACGAGACGAACACGAAAGGAACAAAAAAAAAACAGAAAAGACCGTAGCAGGCGCTGCGACGGAGCCGATTGTACGATCTCGTATGCCTGGCTTACGATCCCCTACTGATTACGTAGCTCTAGTATGCCTACGCAACCCTAGTATGACCGCATACCTAGTTTAAAAAAAGTTGTTTGAAACATATGCGTTTCGTAAATTGCGCAAACAATTCATCGTTCCCATCGTTTGCCACAATAAATCCGAATTTTAATACTTTCCAGCGTTTATATGCTTCAATTATGTCGCCTAATGTTCTCTATTTTGACAGTTGCTTTGACAGTATTAAAAATGTCATTTGTGAAGCTAGATCACTTCTATCAACAGAGGTCGCCATTCAACAAGCATAACGCATGTAAATGTTCGAACTCAGCCCAAGGGCCCCACTAAATTCGGCTTTACCAACATTCTGTCGAACTGCATTTGCCTTTTGAACGAAACAAAAATCATGAAAATGGGTCCTACTTCAATTTCGTTTGATCAACACTCTATTCGCAATTCATTTGATTCATATATTTCAAATGAAACCAAAATCCGAAGAAAGTTACTCTATTTAAATGCGCAAAACACTAAGGGCTCCACTTAACCTCACTCTAAAGCCTCTTGCTCACGATCCAATAACCCGATTTCAATGCATTTTTTCGTGGATTGGTATTAGTTGTCGAATTAGTTACATGTTGAACCACATTCTGCTGTGAAATGATTTGGTGACGCCACCGTTTGTCGGTGACACGTATTCAGCTCTAGATGGCGCACTAGTTGTCGGTGACAATTGCCTGATGCAAAACCGATGCGAGCCATCATCTATTGTCAATATCTACGGTTCGCTGATATATTCACACTTCCATACACATTTTACGTTAGATATCGTCAAAAAATGCTGAAACACTTAAGGGATCCTAGTTCAGGCACGGGCGGTCCGAAAATGCCCATCTTCGAACTTGACTTCACAATTTTGACTACCTTTCTGGGAAAAATATTCCCAAATGCTATGCCCTTCCCGTCTGGCTTGAATTCCAATTCTTACAAACGGCATATCAATCCTAATAGCCCCCCTGTACTTCGTACAGGGCTAAAAACAAAAAAAGTTAAACTTCCATGGAAAATAGTATCAATCGTTTTCGTACGAGTAATAATATACAATTTTGTCGATGCGGTCGCGCAATGACGAAAAAAAAGTTTAATTTAATTAAATTATGGAAACATAAACTGTCCTAGATATGTCGACAGTAAAACATTCTACCTTACGAAACTTTAATTATCTTATGTCTATCTCCTCGACTACGCTCTCATATACCTAAATAGTATCTATGAACGAGAAACAATCTAAATTAAAATTTATATTTTACCTCAGACGTGGATATTACAATAAATCAGAGTGGATATTGAAACCGTTCGTTGCTGATATATAAATTTCAATATGTTTGAAAAATATATTTAGCGATTTTTGTATGCGATATAGACCCAAGACACATCTTAAAAATGGAATTTCACGTGCAACGTAAAGACATTCATGGAGCATATGGCAAAATTAGTTTTGTTGACGGAAAATTTGTCATAAACAAAACTGAAAACTACAGCGGCAGAACATCATCAATTTCTTCGATATGGTAATGTGTGCACTTCATAGTGATCGGATGAATGGAATGAGTTGTGGTTTGCAGAGGCGTTATAATAAATTTGTCAGCATATTTAGTCTGTTCAATTTATAATTTTTGCAGTGGTTGAGAGAGATACTCTTACTACATGATGATGGCTATTTACATTCATTCATGACTTCGTGTCTTCCAACAACACAACAAAAATTCTTTTTTTTTATCTCAATTTAAGTTTACGACTAACTGGAAAAATTTCAATGTCGACGAACGACGATGCATTTTACATTTTTTTTAAATGAGACTCAATAATGTTCGAAGGCGCATTTTTTCCGTCTGCGTCATAAATACGGAATTCTTAGAAAATCGAAAAAATGGGCTCAGGTAGAAAAAAAACATTTAGCTCGCATTGTATAATGGGATGGGAGAAGGATTGTTTGAGAATCGAACGGATTTTTGGTAGTAGAAAATGTTCTTGGGGAATGGAACTGATCGCGGTTCTTTAAGAACCACCCAATCGACAACAACTGTCCACCTACTTGTCATAGACCAGAAAATTCCGATAGTTGTTGCAAAATTAAGTTTTGCATTTTGATTCAAAATACCAAGAATTGCGCTCACACTAGCAGATCATTTACTAAAGGGTACGTCGTCGGGCGTTTTGGTCAAATATGGCTTAAACTTACTTAAGGGTGCAAACTCGGACAAACTTAATTTAGTTTAGTTTGATGGGGTGGAGAGCCTGTAATCCTGTACCGCACGACAGGAAGACTGATTTTGCTGCACCTAAGCCTCCAGTGGGCCTGTTGGTGCGTGCTCCTGATAATTTGAATTTTGTCTTGATTGGCACTATTACGATCAACTAACTGTGTGCGATGGTTATTTACAACTAGGAAAAATGGAGACTACAATATGGCTACAGCTGGGTTCGAACCCGGGATCTATGATGCACGAGTTCATTGTTCTACCGACTGAGCTACTCGTTCGTAGAACTTGGTGAAGAGCGCAAATACTACACGATTGAACCTAGCGAAGAGCGTAAATTCTAATAAGAAGAGCTTAGTGGAAGAACGCAAATTCTACTCGGGAGAACTTAGTGAAGAGTACAAATTCTCCTCGGTTAAAGTCAGTGAAAGGCGCAAATTCTACTCGGAAGAGGCGTGATTATAATCATTTCGAATGAAAAATCGCAAAAACGCAATCAGACCGCTCCGATCAGCCCACATGGTCAGTCCGTGCCTGTCACAATACAACATAGATTTGCAGCTGGCATAATTGCTAGCAAACAATGTCTCTATCTCTCTGTAATTCGTCAATGTTCCGGTGTGACATATTAAAATAAATTTCCATTCAAGCAGCATAGAAACGTCTAGAGTGGGATGTTTATATTTTTCGCGCAACTGTTGGAATAAGATTTATAATCGGAAAATTAACTACATAACCCAGCCGAACCCGACAAAAACAAGAGCGACAGAACAAAAGTAAGTGAAACAAACGGCTTTTTTCCTTCTTCTTCTGCTCTCTGTGGCGCACAGACTTCACTAATTTATCGTTGAATAACGTCCAAATGTAATGCATTGTATGAACATTACGAATGTGGTAGCAATTGAAAATTCGTTTAATAAAATGCTTTACCAGCAACATTATTATAAAACATAGCCGAGGAATTGTTGTTACCTACAACCAACATGGCAATTATTATCTGTCTATGTATCTTTCGGTGCTCAATATTATGCTTATTTTGCATTTAAAGATAAAATTGTTGCAGAAAAAACATAAAGCCACAACAACAACAACAACGAAAAAAGATTAATTCGGTTGCATGGATAAGAACTGAAATATAATTTTGAAAAAATAAAATGTTTTGAATAAGACAAAGACAAAGTGTAGAATGAACTAGCGCATAACAAAGACATTTGAGAGGCTCGTTGTGCAGAGATATAAAGAAAATTGCTAAATTTATAGGGACTCGACTCTGTCCATAAATGACGTCCACTGTCAAACAAATATAGATTTTTGAACTCCTCTCCCCCTCGTCCACCATTTTCCAATACCTTCAACGTGGAGTGTCCACTTTGGCCAGACCCCTTATCCTCATTACGGTGATGTGATTGTCATTTATGGACAGTCCCATACGTTGAAAGAAATATTATCATCGACGCCAAGCTTTCAATTGCATGGGACTGTATGGTGACATATAAGAATTGTGAATCAAAAACGAACGCTGAAATAAAACGCTTCATAAGTTGAAGGCGCGAGTATGGAAATTTTGTATTATCTTACGTCTAAACTCTAAACCACTCTGCACAAACACACACACACACACACACACACAGGTGTGGTAAACATATATCCCACGTTTCAAGATTACATTTGAATAAAATATGACAAAAATTAACACGATCTAATGTTTGATGTGGTTAAATTAAATTATTTTACTTGAACGTGTCGTGTAACATGTTTTGAGTATTCCATTTCGTTGCTCCGTTTTATTTGTACGAAACGTTTCTATTTTCCAAAAATCAAAAAACCTAAAACCTTTCAAGAAAAACTTTTTTTCTTTCTTCGTTGTAGCAGGTTGAAAGCCAAAAGATATGTAAATTGACTTTCTGCAACCGAGTGGCACAATACGACACAATTTGTAATTCATTTGGGTGTGGGAATGTGAGATTTTCTTCATTGAATTCACTGGATTCGAATTTCAGACCTCTAGTATAAAAGCCACACTGGACACTGCTAACTGACACATTATTCCGGAAACAATTGTGTGATACTCGTTTGTGTGTTTTTGAGCAATTTGCTTTGGTAAATGTTTTTCAACAAGTGTAGCTGCATACCTGACCTTCGTCTCGGATATGGAAACTCTACTTTTGTCGATATAATACAGTAACCGAAAGGTGTTGCTCAAAAGTACACTGTCACACTGTTTGCTTCTGTCACAGAATGGTTACCTCTTGTAATGAATCACTTTCGCAGTGCATCTAATGTACACTCTACTATTAGACGCTTCTGGTTACGAAATCATGTATAGCTTCTATCAACTACGCTTGCAAATAGTCCAAGTAGCGAAAACGATCATTTGCTCGTATTGAATTGATGTATATACGAAGGTGGATGTACATACTCTCACTGTCGTTGCTTTTGTACTTTTGTCTCCTGTAACATGACGAATACAAAATTTTGTGCATCACAGGAGGCAAACCACGAAACTGGAGTACAGATGTGAATTTGAATGCAAAATTATTCTCTCGGTATACGAATTCTACCTTTCACTGCAATTCCGTGGTTTCCCTCCATGTGATGCAAATATTGAATTGCTTTACGTCTGTGACGCTCGGTTTGCAGAAAGCATCGTGAGGAAAATGTCGGCTAGTGCTAAGAAAAATCAACATTTCAAAACTTGCCACACAAAATACTATTTCAAATGTTTCATATTTCAAAACTTTTAACACGAAAAAGACACAACATTTGTTCGGTCTAAATATTTGATTGTTCGTATTCAGATAGAAAGAAGAAGAAGACGAAAACAAGACCATCACTTAAGCCAAGATACGGTAACACTATCGAGTTACATGACAGACCCAAAATTTCTTTTCCAAGTTTTATTTGCATTTTTGTCTCAAATATTTGAACCATTTAGTTCGATGATTGAATGTATAAAATGGAAACGCCACACTTCACAGTCCACACGTGGACATTGAGCATAACCGTTTTTTTATGTAACCTTTTTTTTGTCTTGTTAAATTTTAGTTTATTCCAACGAGTTTTTCGTTCTTCGAAGATTTCAGTTCAATAAAACTGAACATACTTCCTACATAAGATAGGCCACTTTTTGTGTTGATCTTTTTCGTTTTGTTAGTTTGGTTTCAAAAATTATTAACTTCTCGCTCGTATCTAGGAAAAATCTACCGGAAATATCAATTAGGAAATGGGTTACCAAAGTTGTAAAGCTAAAATTTCTGTTTGTATATGACTTAAATGACGACGACTACGGTCATATTTGAATAATTTCTAAACACTGCAAACGGAAAGGTAAATCTCTAAGTTATTCCATTCTGTTATCTTTCGAGGGAAATTGGGTAGGACAAAAACCATTTTTTCCGTATCGTCAATTAGAGGGATAGTTCAATAACAATAAAAGAAAATATTTAACGAAAAAAAAATCGTTTCCCGTTGATAGTAAACTTCAAAAATTCGATTTTTATTGCACTGCGTCTCAAATAATTTATTCCTTCTGTCTGCCTGTCTGTCCCTGTTGTCTACAACTTGAAGAAAGAAAAAATGGCTAAGGTTGAAATAAATATTTACCGAGACATAAAAAACACCATAACGTTAAGTAGAAAATGTTGCAGAAATCAACAACATGATAGGCACCGCGCATCCGTCAGCATATTTTCCCGTCTGAGTCTGTGTATCTATCTGACAGAGTCTATGGTATATTTTATGGTAATTTTATCGGTGAACTTTGAAATACCAATCGCAAATATCGACTGTTGAATAATCCAAGTACTTGATTACGACTCCAACTTTTACACAAAACGTTAATTTTATTGAATTGTACTCAGATAAATATGTGAGAACGTGACTGAACATCGTCAGCGAAGATGCACCATTCAATATTCTTCGTTTGATCATCTCGATTTGAAAGATTCGCGATTGGGAGATGTATATGCCATCAGCCACACACATAACTTTTTATGAATAACAAAATAGTTGTGAAAGATCACCAGAATGCATATTGATTGGAATTGTTCGTTGAACACTCTCGGTGATATTTTGTTTTATTTTCGGGTAAAGTAATAAAATTTGAATGTCAGCAAATAATGTTTGCAAATGCTAAAATGCATTTAGTTCGAAATTGTTCTAGGAAAGTCACAAAATTCACTCCACCTCACAATGATGATGGAAACGTGAGAAAAAAATGTTGTTTCACTCTCATTCTTTACAGATTTTAGAGCAAGTGTATACCTTTCCACTGCGTTGGAAATGAATTCAATAACACGGTTGATCGAGAAAGCAATTTATCATTTTTTTGTTCAAAAGAAAATGTACGTTTCTCCAATGGGATGGCTAATCCTTATTCTTTAACACGTGCAACCGTTTTTTTCTCTCTATATTCTCCATCTATTCTCCTAAACTTACGCATCACTAAACATTAAACTCAAGGATAACAAAGTGCATGAAGAATAAAGGTGAGTTTTTGTAGACTCGTACAATATTTTGGAAGGCTTTGCGGGATTTTCACTTTATATAAATATGAGGGGCATAAACAGAGGTCTGAGGCTCACAATTTTGAATACTCAGTAGACTTGTGCGTCGACGATTTTTTTTTGTATCGGCGCGACGTGGAAATGTCAAATTATGACAAAAAAAAAGTGATCAGCAGCGTAACTTTTAGGTTCGGTAGCGCAAAATTGAAAAAAGTTTGAACCGGCGGCGTCGGCGCACACCTCCAACATTCAGACTGATACTCGAGCCAATTTAAGCTCAGGTCTTCAGGTCGGATTGGGTTTCCAAAAAACCTCGACCCGCTCGTTTCTTATGAAAATTTCTTTTGCTGCAATTTTACCGAGTTTGCTGGGCTTGCCGGACTGTCTGGCTTCAAAAATTCAATTCAGATTGGGCTTGGGTCGAGTTTAAAAAACACCTCAACAAACTCAACTCTATGTCAGAGTTTGAACTATGTACGGGTCTCACAACCGACCCGACAGTCAATAATTCCTCGTTGCCTCTTCTCTTTTCTATGGAAGCTCAGTCGCATTTTATATGCAGGCATTGTTATTATACGTCAGGTAAAATAACCGAGCTAGTAAATAATGTTTCCCACACAAAATTAAATTTTATGACAGAAAAAGTTTCTCATCGAACATCAATTTGTATAGGTTTTCTGTTGTTCTCTCTCGTTTATTTTTTTTTTATTTTGAAGAAGAAAAGTATTCGATGCAACCCTGTACAAGATTCTATGGATGTTGCAAGTATACCTTTGTTACATCGTATAACTGTTGTGATGATCGAATTATTGGTCTTCAGAAACGGTAAAGTCTCAACGTCTGTTGACTGGCGCAATTTCGTTTCAAATTCGTGTGATAATATTTTTGAATTGGAAATGCATTAGGAACGAATGAAGGCATGATGCAAAAACCAATCAGAAGTGCAATCATTCCACTAGCTCTCTATAAACCAAGACCATCAACAAACTTCTTGTACAACACCAAATAAGTACCAACATATCGAGCAATATTATGATCACTGTCTCCTCGATCCAAGTCTCTACCAGTGAGAAAATTTATACTCACGCCATTCGCAGTCAACGGACAATGTGAATAAAAAAATCGCCTGAATGTATGCAATCTAATTTAAATAGAATCGGTTGTGGAATGCCGGAGTGATAGCATTAACACATTTTGTAATTTCATTATGCTGATGACTGAGTATACCAACATTATATATATGAGACACTGATCTGTCGACCATGACCAAAATACCGATGAAATAGTAGAAAAATGTAATTACGAGCAAACATATTGATTTTGTGAGATGATTTCAATGAATAGAAAAGCAATAAATTTTGAAGTGTTGACCTTATGGAGAACGAAGAAGATTTTTTTTTTGGCGCGTAATATTTGGATTGTCGAGATGTGTCTTTTTTTAACGAGTTGAAATTAAGATTAATTGTATGAACTGAAAGGTGTTTTTTGTCTTACCTTTAATGCGCAAAATATACAATCTTGCCCGCCACAAACATGATTACTGAGCTGCCTGAACGATCGTCTGAATGCATCAAGATGCCACAATACCTACAATTAAAAATTGGAGAAAGAGATAAAAAATTAGAAGAAGAAAAAAAAACAATTTTTTTTTGTAATAAAATCAAAGGTTACGAAATTGTATGAATCAAAGGTATACAGATGTGTACCAAACACACAGCATTTTATATAGTTCTGAGAAGAGATCCACTTTTATAATATTCAAATGGCAAACCTATGATTATGTGTGCCCCACTATACGTCACAATTTTTCACTTTAAACAACATCAACAACAACAACAATACGGAGAAGAAGAAAAAATCTCGTGGAAAGTATACATTTTAGGCTCCAAGAGAGATACTGGTGGATCATGGAACCTAACCGAGTTTTGAACACTTTTCAGAGTCAGTCCCCCTCCTCCATTATAATGATATAATGTGCATATCATCACATCTTGATATCGCTAACAAAAGTAAATCTAACTACTTTTGAACACACACCATTGAGAATATGAGATTTTTTCCACAGCCATTGTTCGCCCGAACTGACGGTTCTAAGACCCAATTATTATAATTTTTGAGCTAGTGAATTATTTAAAATAATAAAAGAAAAATTGCTGATGACGACGCACAATGTAACGATGCGACGCTTTGTTAGATATTCGCAAAAACCTTCGACTTGAAATGTACATATAGGACCTACGTGATCAAAGTTTGGAGATCATTCAACGGACTTAGTTGCAATAATATGATTCTATACTCGTGATATTTCCAAACTGAAATTAGAATCGCCCGTCCGGCGGGAGTCATCGAAACATTGTAGGTCGGAACTATTAGTTATAGGAGTAAGTCAGCCTTAAGATCCAGAATCTTCATAAAACTGCTACTAGCAAAAGTCTGCACTTTTTACCACAAAAATTTGTGTCAAAAATCATTCTATGTCAAAATAGAAACAACACCGGAGTAGCTGTTCACATATTACGTCACGATCCCGCTATTTTATGGAATTGTCGACCGTCTTCGTCGTCATGCACATTTGTGAGGACAGTCACATTTTGCTAAAGTCCCCATACGCCTCGAAGTTTGACATAAAATGTGAACGGCCCACTGAGGAGTAAACAACTCTGGGATTACTTCGAAGCGGAAACCTCCTCGGAATTGATTCTAAGCACTTTCCAATTTGGAACTAGCCTACTTCCGACGAATCTCAACCTACAACCAGAGGTGCAGTGTTATGCCGAAGACACACGAGCAATTTCGCTTCGAAATCGACAATAATTCTTCATTTTCTTCTGTTTAGCCTGAGATAAAAAAAACGGGATGCAATAGAAATCGGAGCATAATTATCGACGCTGAAATGCTCAGCTTTAAGGCAAATTTTGTAGCTTTAAATTGCAGTACTGTCAACTTGCCACCAACTTGTTTCGTTGAGTTTGAGATAAAAATGTCTACAAGACAGCGGCAGCCTGGTGTCAAGGTGGAAACCAGGCTTCTAAAGGGCGTGAGGTACTAGATCTACTTCACTCAAATCGATGTTTTGACACCAGGGTACCTTCTATGTGACAAATTTTATAACAAAGCACGATGACAATTTTTGAAAGTATAGACTGTTTAAGTTAGACGAAAATACTAGATTACCCGCGGGGACTTTGACAGTTGTGTCATACAAAAATGTTGCGAATGTGAACGCG
>JANTFA010033228.1:0-15580 GCA_026413405.1 Phytosciara flavipes | reverse complement strand
GTGGTGTTTTCATCTTTTGTATTACATAAACCAAAACTGTAGTGCGGTCATACTCGTGATAAATTGAGTGCACTACAACACCTCCTCCTTATAAAAAAAAATATACAAAGTGTATTTTTAGAGATGAAAAGCAAGAGAAAAAAAATTTAAAAGAATAAAAATTGATATGAGATATAAGATAGGGAAAGAAAAATAAAATTTCTTAATATAAATGAAATAAAGTATAAAGTATTTTGCTAAACATAAAAATTGTTATGAAATATCATAAAATTCTAAAAATAATTTTGATTATGTTTTTTATATGTTCACTTATTCAATTTCTATATGCTTTTCAACTGCGAGTATTCAAAATTATCATACCACTCAAAAAGACACATTTGGCAAATTGAACACCAAAGAGCTGGCATTGATACAATAGTATAAATCAGTGTGTCGGGAATGACTAAGTATTCATTACCGTGGATTTTTGCTTCGAATTTTATTGCAGATCGATCTGGTATGCAGTAGTGGCATGTTGTACAAATTATGTCTCCGATGTTTCCTCCCCTTGAAATGAAATATCTGTTGTGTGTGGTAAAGTGATTTTGTTCGGGGAAAAATTTGTTGTCCATGACGTAATAGTATAAAGCGTGAAGTGCAGGTCTGGTCAAGACAATGGGCTGATCCATACCTGAAGGTTTTGCGATGATTTTGTTGTAATAGCTGAGAACTCTTTGTTTTGTACCGGTAGTTTGCCACCATAGTTTTGATTTTTTACGTTGTTCACAATCATTGTTGGAGCAAGGTGCCATGGATTTCTGGAATTTATGATTTGCAAATTTTTTTAATTTAAGGAATTGTATAGTTTGTTGATTTTGGTTGTTAAAATGTCGGATATAGGTAAGATTGCTGATGTTGAAGTTATTAATTTAATTTTGATATCTGATTTGTATGAATTGTGAGTTCCAATTAGCATAGCTGATTTCAAGAAGTATTCTTCAATTCGTTTTGCAGCAAAACGTTTATGATCTATTCTGCTGAGTAGTTGGTATGACGATTTTAGGGTTTCATTTAAATGAACCCATTTGTTGAGAATTGAGTCCTCTGTTTGAATTTTCATTTTTGATTCGTCCTTCCAAGCCAACATTGTTTGGGTCTTCTGATACCACTGAAATGGTGTTTCTGGAGGTGGATTGGACGAATAGGTGATTTCCAGTGGTGATTCATGTATCATGATTGCCGCTGATAAAATGTTACTGTATGTCGATTTGATTTGATCGTGTAGTGAATTGTTCCAGCAATTGGTTGAGTCCTTGTCAATTAACATATCCGGAATTTCCATTGTTGGAAAAGTTGCATAGTGTTGCAGTCTTGTCACCGCTTGGTATAATAACATTGCATGAATTGGGTGGGTGTAATCTTGAATAGCTGCCGATAATTGCATAGTGTTCATGACCATTGTTGTTACTGCCTTCATGTGACGGCATGTTGGCGACGCAATCAGATGTAAATACTCTGGGTCGTCATTTAGTGAAGTCAATTGAATTTGAAGACCACACTCGTAACATTGCAATACATTTGCATGTTCTCTGAATATAAACCCTGATTGAGCGATCCTGCTGGCATTGTTCTTCAAAAACGGAGGGGCGAACATGAAGGTGGCTGTCCGATTATCAAAATTTTGGAATACCAAATTTTCAACTGCAGTTGGTGGGTGAACATTATTGTTGGAGTGTTTCTGATGTTCCATTTCTGATGGTTGTTTTTAAAATCTGTTTTACTAATTATAAAACATCTATTATTACTTATAAAAAAAAATACAAAAAGTGTTAGTACGTGTTACACTAAAAAAAAAATTTATACGTTAGTTTCGTTACCATTCGTGCAGTTAGTGTTTTCTGGCTCAGTGGGCTGAGCCGTTTTAACTTTACCAATTTTCTGAGAACCTTTCTCGGTTACCATGTAAATGACGATCATTATAACGTAGAGGAAAGCGGCTAGAACCAGAAATGTAAAACCTATCCATATTGGATTACGGT
Organism: Phytosciara flavipes; assembly: GCA_026413405.1. Lineage (NCBI taxonomy): Eukaryota > Metazoa > Arthropoda > Insecta > Diptera > Sciaridae > Phytosciara > Phytosciara flavipes. The sequence continues at coordinate 13,562 of JANTFA010033228.1, read as the reverse complement.
AATACATTATTTCCTTGTTTACAGGCACATTTGATTCTAAACTGTTGGCTCTTTCCATTAACATACTTATGCTGGTGCTAATCTGCTTCAGTTTGTCACTTTCACCGTAAGAGACCACATTTGGTGACTCAATTTTTCTCACCATATTCCCCAAATTATGTGTGGCCATAGAAATGTTCAATTCTGCTGTCCAATTGAAAGAGCTTCTCGGAATCATTCTTTCGTAAATTTCGCTATAATAGGACTTCTTGGCATTAATTAAAACTTGGTCTGTTTTAATTTGACAATCTTGGTCAAATTTTACAATACCTACGCCTTGAATAGAACGAGAAAATGTCGACTTGTCTGTGCATCGAATATACAAAACCTGTTCGGTGGGAAAAACACCTATCCAAGAATTTTGTTCCTTCAAATTAAGCCATAATTGAGAGGTAATTTTTGTCAATCGAGTATCACAATTTGAAGTCAAATTTTTCGATGTTAACAGAGTCACTCCACAATCTTCTCTATTAGAATTAATGTTGAAAATTGGAGATGACTGCATACAGATTATTGTGGAATCAATTCCATTTTCTCGTAAGTCCTGACAATTTTCTAACTCTTGGTTTGACATTGCTACATAAGATTCGTGAAATTCGTCTAACGCTATGTACTCGTATGTCGGAACGATAAATTGATAAAAGCTTTCCGAAACTATCGTTGGCATACTTGTGGCCTTAACTAAATCGTATAATTTCACGTCTACTAATGGTATAGACATTGCTACTATCAATTGATCCTGAATGATTCTGGATCGGGTAGTTGCGATTTGATAGTATTGAGAAACGAATTCTCTTGAGATTGGCAGAGGTAAGGAAATATCCTTCCCACTCGTTTGGGATTGAATATAATTCAGTTCCTCTAACAATAACGACGGGGGAAGTACGATAGGTGTGACAGACACCGCTGATGAACCAAATGTAATGGCTTCTAGAAACTGTTGTTGACGATAGTAATAACGTGAGATAGACAATGATATGAAAGTCAACAAATTATCGATCTGAGCTTGAAATTCTAGATTCAACCAAAGATTTTCAAAATCTTCCCTGAGTTCAGTGATAGTTTCGTTCACTGTTGTGAACTGGTTTTGGACTTTCCTATTCACGTCTTTATTTTCGTCATTCATAGTTTTCAGAATTTCAATGGTTGAACGCAATAGGGTTGTTTGTTGTTCCATCAATACTTGTCGTTCAACATTTTTAGTTTCCATGAAATTAAATCGATTCAGGTATTCTTCGGCATCTTCTTGTGAAAGAGTTCCGAATAAAGATCGTAGAACTGATCCTATTACATTGAAAGGAGCTCTTTTCTTCCTTCTGTCATTCTCACTGTAAAACCAGTGGGTATTATAATCCCTAACATGTTCTAAAGACAACTTAATCTGATCAAAATTGGCGTTGCATTGCCTTTCAAATTGCCTGCTAAAAATATGAACATCCCCGATGTTGGATTCTGCAGCGTCAGAGAAACCAAATTGAACCTCAACCTTTTCACATAGTTGAGTCAATGATTGTACCATTTTTTCTAATTCATAAAATTCATCTTGTAGAGAAGATAAATTCAAATGATACACGATTTGCCATTCGTCATTATAAAACCTTACCGGCGCAATTTTTTCATAATAAATTCCTGATGAATCATTCATAGGCTTGAATGAAAAGTATTTTTCATCCGGTTGCGTTTGACCCATGTGAAAGGTCGAAAGAATGAAAATCCTAAAAGAAAATAAATAGTATCGTAAGAAATGTGCTTCAAGCGTTTTCAAACATTTTCAATCCCTCCATACTTTCGAAATTTTGTTTTCAATATCAGTGATGCTGTGATGGTGTGATCTAAAATGATCTAGTATTTTCCCAAAAAAAAAACGTTCACGGATTTGACGACGCGGCGTCAGCTTGACTTTTTTATTGTGAATTATCCTGAGTGTCATATTGTGCGAACATTAAATCGGGATTGATCATTTGCATTCTTATCGTTTTGGTGAACGGATCAGCTTTTTACTTTGTTTGTTTCGCATTATATTGTAGTTTCATTGGTGTTTAACGACTTGTATCAACCATCGTTTATTGTAAGTATTATTTTGTACAATTGAAAAATTTTTAATGTTCACACATGGTTTATTAAATACCAATTGTTGCTATAAAATGTGTATTTCTCGTATCAAATACCGGAGAGATGAATAGAAGAAGAAAAAAAAAATTTGTATTGCTTCCAATATGGCCGAATATGGCTGTTTCCGTAAAAAAAAATTTTCTACGATTTCACATAAGTTTCATTCTCAACGTTCTATAAAATTGAATTTCATTTAAATATTGTACGGAGTTTAAATTGAAATAATTTCTTATAATTGCTGTGATAAGATTATCCGTGTGTGAATTAACTTTGTGCGCTTTATGAAACTTATTTATGCAACGGATGTTGCGTGATTTCAGTTTGATCGCGCCCTTTTTATTTCTTTTGTTTTCTTTAGTTTTCAATACAAATAGATTATATTGAGAATCGACGATAAAATTTGATTGCCAAAATGAAATTTCTATTATATTTTCAAGTTGTCATCCCATCCCCAAAAAAAAACGACGATCCAAAAATTCGAAATGTATTTACGAGTTCTCGCTTGGTTTGGTCTACTGACTATTGTCGTAACATGTGCGCCATGTGTTAAAATTCAGCCCTCATATAATTTGTTGGACGATCGTTTTGTGACGCATAACATACTTTTCGGCTTGATCATCTATTGCTCGGTTATTGTAAGCATAATGGTGCTATCGATGCTCGTTTTTGGACTTGTTTGGTGTTATAACAGGTAAAACATTGACAAAAGTTTTATATATTTTGAGATAACGGAGAGAACAAAAATTTTCAGACGAAATCGGTTCCAACGTGCTTACACTGCTTATGGTGCGCCAAGTCCGATTGCCTCAGATGACGGAGAGCCCGAAGAGAATGCAACCTAGATTTCTTCGTAAGATCTTTGCCGTTTTTTTTTTTTTACTTTTAGCTGAATCAGCCTTCATAACCCTAAACCGCTGCCTTTCACCATCATTTTTTTTTTACATGAGAAATGCGTTCTGATTAGAAATCATAAAAAAAAATCATTTTTTTTTCAGTGTGATTAAAAATTTTTAATAAATCACTAATATGAATAATACGCTTATGCTATACAATGAAAAGTTTGTTGTAGAATTTCTAAGAGATGATATATTTGATGCTTCTAATTTGTGTAAATTGGCACCTTCATATTAGAGTTAAATACCCTAACCTGTGCAATTTTCCAAACGTAAATGACCTTAAAAGTATTATTCATCTATGCCATCATGGCTTTTTTGTTTTTTTTGTTTTTTTTATTTTTTTCTTTTCTTTGTTTAAAACGTATCAATTAGTTCTCTTACAAATGAAAAATATTTTTAATTCTTAAATGTTGTGTTTCTGAAATATTCCTATACAAGAATAGAATTAAAACGTTAGAACTATATTGTCTTTTCAAATGATATGTCTCATTGAAGTTTCTTTTCTTATTTGTTTTGAAAATTTGACAAAAAGAATGTTCCCTTAGAATTTTGATAATTTAATCTAAGTCGAAAAGAGATAAAAGAAAAATAAAATTTGCAAAATTTGAGTTTAACCCATTATTCCTTATCAAATGAGAGGAAAAAAAAAATAATCTACGCCCTATGTTCGTGTTATCTTTGATTTAATGCTGTGAATAGAGAGAGGAGAGAGAAAGAGGAAGAAAAAAAAATTTACTTTTGCTGCAGTAGAGAAGTATGTTATTTGTGGTGTTGGTTTCGAGTTTTGTTTTTAATTGTCCTAATTTTCATTTTGTTTCAAACTAAGTATTTAAAAGAGATGCAAATATTCGTATGAATAGACGATGATTGTTGATCAGAAATATCAACCAAAACATTTTGAACAGAAATTCTGTTTTTTTTTCTTATAATAATTATTGATAAAAGGTAGAAAAAGAGAACAAAAAAAAATCAAACAAATTTTATTAATAGAAAGATTATCTTTTAAGAAACTTACAGAATATTTTTAAGTAATTGAATCAGTTTGATTTACGTACTTGGTTTTAAAGATAAAAGCCTTTGATTGCTCGAACAGGTGTTTTGCAAATAGCACAAGGGCCTCGACGTCTTATAAGCTGACGAAGGCAAGGTTGACAATATGCATGGCCACACTGAATAAGTGCCGTTTTTTGAGAGGTCATACAGATAGGGCACCGAACTAATATTTCAAGCTGATTGATCTGAGTTCGCAACTGAGCTGATTCCAAATTTAAAATCTGAATTCTGTTTGCATGTTCTGCCCGTAAAGTGTCGATGGTCATTGAGTGACCTACATTAATCGTTTGTAATTGAAAAGTTAAAGCTTGAATTTGTTCTAACGGATTTTTCATTATATTCACAATCATGTCTGATTCTTTTACTGAAAAAGCCTTTGACAAATGACTTGGCAAAGGTTCGGAATCAATTAAATCCAGAATTGTTTGTTTGTCATGTGACAAATATAGAAAAGGGCATGTTCCATACAAGATTGCGTGTAACTTTAATAAATTATCGGATTCAGTCAAATTGTGAAATCCACCTCCACAATAATAGCAGATAACTATGTCCTTCTTTCTTGCATAAAACAATCCATTGAGAATTAAAGTATCCACATGAAGTGGTAGCATTGATGGCCAAAATTCCTGAAATGTGGCCTGACGTTCACCCCAGGTTGCAAATTGTGGGAATTTCGGTTCGATCCTACAATCAGACATGTCCATGTTCCTAATGTATTCTTTTTTTGAGTACGCCATTCCTGTTGAAAATCATTTTTCATATATATTTTCCAAAAAAAATCTTGTTTTGTTCAAAAGCTAACATGAAGTGTTGTTGGTGACTACAATGCTTCTTATACTTGTATGTACGCAATTATATTCAGTAAACTCAACACGTTACATCAAATTCTACTTGTTTGTAATTGTTTCAGAATCTTTAATTTCATTGAATTTTTTCGTGCGGTCAATATGAACTGTTTTTGCTTTATTTTTGAAATTTATCCGTACATTCACATCGGATAGAATTTCCAATATTTCAAAAGGACCTATAAAAGGATCATGCAGTTTAGTGGCTCTGTTTTCATTCTTTAGTAAAATTTTATCTCCCACTTTGTACGATACTACTTTTGTTGAACTATCATAACGTTTTTTATTTATCAGTTTGCTTTTCAAACATTCATCACGGGCTAGTTGGTGAGCTGTTTGAAGTTTATATTTTAGCTCACTCACATAATCATCATAATTGTATACAGGGTCCGGAGATTTCTTTAAATTTGAAGGTAGATATAGTTTATAACCCATAAGAAGCTCATGAGGTGAATAACCTGTAGATGTATTTACCGACGAATTGATTACAAATACTGCTGATGGCAACAATTCTGGCCAATTTTCTACAAAATTATTTGACTTAGTTCTAATAATAGCCTTCAGTGTTCCATGTGTGCGTTCTAATACACCATTAGCTTGAGGTCTATAACCGCTTGTTCTATGATGCTTAATTCCCAAAAGTTTCATAACTCTTTGCATCACTTCATTTACAAATTCACCTCCCAAGTCTGATATTACTATTTGACAAATACCAAACCTTAAAATTACATTTTCTACAAAAGCTTTTGCTACTGTTTGAGCCGAATGTTCAGTAATAGGAACAGCTCCGAAATACCTTGTTAAATCGTCTTGAAATGTTAGAATGTATTTGAAACCATTTATACTTTCGGGAAGCGGTCCCACTGTGTCTAAATGTACTGAAGAGAAACTAGTCTTACTATGACTGGTAATTTGCATAGGTTGCTTGCGTAAACCCATTGGTTTAGATACTTGGCAAGTTCTACAATTCCGAACATAATTTTTAATATCCTTCCTCATATTCTGCCATTTATATTGGGAAATAACTTTTTGTAGCATTCGTTTAAACCCTTGATGACCACCCATAGTTGAATTATGAAAATCCGATAGAATTTGATTAATGTCTTCTTTGTTCGTTAGTATTTTAAGCGTAGAATTTAAGAAAAGAATTTTTACATTTGTGTTTTCAAATGTAACATTTAAAGTATTCTTCAGAAAGTCGAATTCGGTGTCACTGTATTTAAATGTATTTCTATTACAATGAACTTTATCGACATTATTTGATTTCCAGAAGTCTATCAATTTGGGCATTAAAGCCGTGATCTTCATAGAATCCAATGTGTCATGTTCAGTTAAAATTATAGTTCTGTTCAATGTAATTTGACATACCACAGACCAAGGAATTATATCATTTGATTTGATTTGACTTTTACCAATGTTTTTGGAATCGTTTATATTAATTAATTTCAATTCATGGGGAAATTTAGTTATTAATCGTTCATCAGTTGATTCAATAACTGTCGGCACCATGTCGATTGATATATTAGTGTCTTTATTTGACTGAATTTGTTTGATTGTTTCTGATGTTGAATTAGACTTTTGTTCTTGTTCAGATTTGTTTTTAGAACGAGTAATTACCTTGACTTCTTTTACATCAGACTCTATATAACGTGATAAACAATCCGCAACGAAATTCGTTTTGCCTTTAATGTGGGTTATTTTGAAATCATAACCATTCAATTCAAATTTCCAACGTGTCAATCTACTATTAGGTGATTTCAGTTCCATGAGCCATTGTAATGCCTTACAATCGGTCATTATTTCAAAAGGTTGTTGTTGAATGTATACTTTGTAGTGTCTTGTTCCCCATACTACTGCTAAAACCTCTAATTGTACACTCGGATAGCGAGTTTCTGGATCTGTTAATGTACGACTAGCATAACATACTGGTTTAAGATCATCTGGAGTGCCTTGACTAAGAACTGCACTAATCGCGTGACGACTAGCGTCCGTAACTATATAAAATTTTTCATTAAAATTCGGAAACTGTAGTAACGGTGGATTTATTAGGCAAGTTTTTAAATGTTCGAATGCCTCATTACATTCTTTTGACCAGATAAATTTTACCTCTTTTCTCATCAAATTGAATAAAGGTTTAGCATGATCAGATAAATTGGGAATGTGTCGTGAATAATATGTGACCATACCCATAAAGCTTTTTACTGCTTTTACAGTTTTGGGTTGAGGGAGTTTTGAAATAGGTTCTGTTTTCTTTGGATCTGGTAAAACACCTGATCCAGTGATAAGAAATCCGAGAAATGGAAGTTCTGTCCGTAATAAATTACACTTTTCGGGGGATAGTTTTAGGTTATGAATTCTAAGTGTATCAAAAACCGTTTTAAGTCTCTCTAGGTGCTCCTCAATGGAATTAGAGTATACTACAATGTCATCAATAAAGATGTAAAGAATCTTTCCGATATGGTCTGCTAGTGCCATTTGCATAGCACGATTGAAAGAATGTCCAGCATTTTTTAATCCTAGTGGTAATCTGCAAAATCTGAAAGTTTTATAGCCGCAAGTGAATGCTGTTTTGTCTTTACAGTCCTCGGCGATCCTTATTTGATTATAGCCCTTTGATAAATCTAAAGAGGAATAATAGCTTTGGCCTAATAATTGGTCCAATATGTCTACTACTTGCACTACCGGAAATACCTCCGGAATTGAAACTTCATTGAGTGCGCGAAAATCTAAACAAATACGCGTTTTTAGCTTGCCATTTTCATCAAGTCCTTTTTTAATAAGATGAATTGGACTGTTATAAGGACTCCGACATGGTTCCACCACCCCGAGTTCCCTTAATTCGTTAACCTTCTTCTCAATTTCTTCAATTTCAAACTTAGACCTTCTAACGTATGGTCGCACATTAACCGGTTTGGTTCCCGAGTACAAAGGAATTTGATGTTCTATTAAATCGCAACATGTCAATTTATCTCCTTTAATATGAAAGACATCCGTATTATCGTACAATATAGAATCTATAGCCCCTTTGACTACTGAATTGGTATTATCTGTTCGAACTAAACTGCTTATAACGTTGAAACGATCTTCCTTAATTGTTTCGGCACATTCGACTATGTTAATTGTTGCAACTTGATGTTCAATTTTGTTACTAATTTCATAAAACAAAAGATATACTTCCATTCCATGTTTTGAAATTTTTGTTTTATAAACTTTATTGTCATCAATTAAAGTTGCGTTATTTGCATCAGAGTAATCTACTGTGTAATAATGCCCAGATGTGGATGTGTTGCCTTTATGACAAATAAAAGAGGACAATTTGTAGAAGTTATTTATATAATTACTTTTTTCATTAAGAAATTCATTCATAGAAAAATGAGTTGTAATTTCAACGTTTGATTTGTCTTTTTCGTTGTTCATTTTATTTCGATTTATTACTATGCATAACGTAGTTGGTAACTCATTAATCATCATTTGTTTTGATGTAGAATTTATTGTTTGACATCCGTTGCATGTAAAATCTTGAATCCATTCAGATTGAAAACAGTTTTGTATACCATCAAATACCGTTTTAGATGTTCGTATTACAAGCTCTTGAAATGTGTCTTTAACCAAATTATCACAATTGCATATATCACAATGATAATGATAAACTATTGAACCCTGAACGTCACGAGTGAAATTTCTGAAAATATTGTCACAAGAGAACATATCGTTGGTTAGGAATTCATTTACAAATAAGAAGAATTCATGAACGTCTTCATGAGAACTTTGATTATGGGTTTGAAAATTCCTTGTTACCCAATCATGATATAAATATGGTTGAAATGTTTTCGTTGCTTTCGAATATATCTTAGCGGTTTTGACTAAAATGCAATTTATGCATTGACATGTTTTGTTTTCTTTTTTGTTTCGAGCATCACTTTTACGACCCTCATATTTCTTTGCAAAAAATGCCTGAAAAATTGAGTTTGCGTAACATAAGTTTGATGGATTTGTCAAACCTATGATGTGTCTATTAACCGTATTTGGGTTAATATTTTCGTTACTTACGTTGATGACTTTTACATCACGTTTTATTAACCTTTCTTCATCATCTCCCTTTTTACCTAATGTTTTAAGATGAGATGGCAGAATTTTCCTGCATATTTTTGATAATCTTGATTTAAATTCGTTTTTATTTTTAATTTCATTCGCATGCATTTTCTTTGATTTCTTATTTTTTTTGTTATTATATTCATTGACATTATCATTAAATTCATTATTTGTTAACATATTATCATTTTGTGTATTATTTGATATCAAATTTTCATTTTGCTTTTCATTTATTATTATGTTTTCATTTTGTGGATCAATTTCCATATTATCTGGTTCATCAGTTTGTTTTTTGTATGTATTTCCTGTTAAATTGTTTTTTTTATAAAGTAATTCACATAAACATGAACTATTGTAGTCATGCGTAAATTCGTATTTCATAAAGAATTCAGAAGAATTTATTGGAGTTCCGTCCAATAGAATTTTTGGAAAACACTTTTCATCAACTGGCAAATAATAAATTATAGAAACTAACGAATATGTTGTCCCAATTGAATTATTGTCTGAAACCTGAATTGTGATATCACGCTGAACATTAAAAAAATCATCTAACAATTCAGAATTATTTTGAATTTCTAACGAATCAAAAACTACATGCAGAAATTGAGGTTGTTTCAACAAGACATGTTGTATCGATGCTGAACAAGTTTGCTTACATGTCGGGCACAGAACATGTTGTACAAAATTCGGCTCCTGCGAAAAGAAACTATTCAACGATACCTGTACATTTTGTGATGGTATGTATTTTATCTTGTAGAACGGCATTATGCAAAATTGAACTTTATCACATTGTGAACATTTTATTTCAGAACGTATTGAACCGTGCAGTAATTCCACAACTTCATCAAATAATGAACCAAATTTAATGCATTTAGTTTTAGCCAAATTGTCTAGGATGTATTTTGAAATTGATGTTTTATGATTAAAGATTAAAGAAATGTCGAATTTGTTATACTGAAATCCATTTAACCATAACAACATATTTAGAGCTTGACAGCCAAAACATTCACATATTTCTTTACTGTTTGAGAGTGCCGATTGATAAGAGAAATTTAGAAAATTAAGTAATTTATCGATTACCATTTGAAGGTAAACGTTAACTTTTGATGTTAAATTTTGTTGAATTATAAACTCCGATTTGTTTTGTAAATTATTATTTTCATTGTGCCATATTTTGACACTGCTCTTGGAAAAATCCAAAATTAATTTATTTTTCAATAAGAAATCAGTACCTAAAATCGCGTCTTGGCATAAAATTAATTCATTGTCACTAACTACATGAAAATTGTGTTCATATGTGAATTCATTGATCTTTATAGACAATAGACAGACTCCAATCGATACAAGTTTACCAGGAACTATTCCTATTAGAGGTGTTACTTGGTTGCAATCAATTATTGCATGGTTTGCAATTAATGAAGATTTTATTAGAGATACTTCTGAACCTGTGTCTATCAAAAATTTTATCACTTGTGTTAAACTGTCAATGATACATTCAAATTGTAGTTCTCTACCGTTTCTTTTTTGTTCACTTATGCATTGATTAATCAAGTTTATTTTGTATGATTTTCGTTCCACGACGTTTTCCCCGGAATTGTGTGTTGATTCCTGGGTGGTTCTAAAAAAGAAACCTGTTTGATCCCCTCGTTAATGTTACTTGTGGGTGTCCTATTACCTGTAAAAGTATCCCTGTCTAACCTAGCATAACATTCGTCGACCGAGTGACCTTTTCTATTACATCTCAGACATAACAAAAATTTTCTATTTTCGGATCCAACATCTTTCGTTTGATGATTATTATTGCCTTTTGAGAAATGGTTATTTCTATCAATATCTCGTTGATCTGGACTCGAATTATTAGAGTAATTTCGGTAAAAATTTCCATTGAAGTTATTTCTTTCTTGCCAACGACGTCCAATACTATTATCCAAAGTTCTTCCCCTGTTTCTATTGAAAAATCTTTTTTCGTCATGATATTGATGCCTATAATTACATCTATCATCGTCTGGGCGTCCTGAGGAAGGATTTTGAACCTTAACAAAAGGTTCTTCCTCAATAGCTTTCTTGACTAGTTCATCTAGACTTCTAGCCTCTAAATTGAGAATCCGATACTTTAGAGGTGGTTTTAGACCCTCTCTAAAAGATCGCATTGCAATTTTTTCGTGTTCTGTTTTGAACGACGAAATTACATCTTGATTCTGAAAACTACTTTTTAGAATTTCAGACATTTCGCGTAACTTTTCTTTTAGTTCATCCGCGAAATCTTTACAAGACTGATATTCACCCTGTGCCAGGTGCATCAGCTCGTTTTGTAAAGCAGATGAAGATTTCGTTACCTTTATCCCTTCAGATAAGTCTTTTTTTAATATCGCCCATTCGTCGTACTTTTTACTTTCGTAAATTGTGAACGCTTTACCACTCAGTTTGAAGATAAGATGAGATATAAATTTTGGCTTGGAATCATCCTTAAGAGACTCATTGAAAGTGTCACATCTCTTAAGGAAAACAGGTAAAGAACATGTATCACCTTTAAATTCCGGAATCATTCGATTAAAATCGGCGATGCTAAAATCTGCCATATCGTTTGATTCGAAATTGAAGTTGATATCTTCAAATGTATAAGAAGATCCTATCACTTCTTTTCCTGTAACTATGTTCAAAATTTCGGGTAAAACAATTGTTGATAAGTCAAGATTTGTTTTACTATTTAACTTCTTCACACGTGATGAAGATCTTAATTTTCGCGAGTTATAGTCGAATTCGTCTATTAAATATCCTAATTTTAATGCTTCTATCTGAGCCCGGGTATCTGCGTTCAATTTTTTTGTTTTCTTATTTTCTTTTGACATATATTTGTATAAAAAATTTTTAATAGCCTTGATCCGTTACAATTGTTTGTCAAATTGACAATCTGAGTCACAATATATTTATATGAATGTCACTGAATACAAAATTGTTAGTTTTCCTTGTTATACTTTAGATCTACCTTCATGCACTTTAGTAAAACACTATCACCCTAGATATTCTACCTTAAAAATTTTCTTTTACGAACCTTTTTAAAGCTGTTGTTTTTGTATCTTGAATTTATGGTCCAGGTATAGATTTTGTAATTTTGGTAAGGATTTCTTTGCTGATATTAAATTATTCTTGTACAGTTTGAGCATATATTTTCCACTATTGAAATTTTTTTTATGATCTCTTTTCTTTGCACTATTTATAATTTTATTTAATTATGGAACTTAACTGTATTTGCTTTAGTATACAAAAATATTTTCTCAACGTTTATTCAAGTTGATTTACTGGTTTGTCTTTTTGTTTTGTCTTATTAAAATTTACTTGTTGATTGAAATTCTTAAACAAATTAGACTTTACACTTAGATTTTGTTTTTTTTTGCACAAGAATTGTTGAGTGGGCACAATTGGAAAAAAATTTATTTTCTTTTTACTTAGGACGTTTGTTATTATTTGTTATTATATTAACGGATGAATTTTTTTTTTGAATTTTAATCTTGAAATAAAATTGAAAAAAAAATTTTTTACAATAGACAAAAACTGATTTTCTTAATAGACCGAACGAGTCAGATGATTTTCACGTAACACGCAAGAAGGTTTCGATGAAACTGAGGATTTTCAACAATGTTTCTAAAATCTTGTCTCTAACCAAATTTTTTTTTAGTGCAGAATATTTCCATCCCAATTCGAACGTTTCTGTTTTACCTACTTAGGGTTTTCAGATACTAAAATAAGACCTGCAAAATTTTAGTTTTATTAAATCTCTATTGATAGACAATTTTTAAGCAAGATAGGTCCTTCCCCTTTTTCCCAATATCAACACCAATCTTCGTAATATTCCAAAATTATGAATACCCACTTGATGCAATTTTAACTTCGTATATAAAATTAAATTTTAATGTTTCTGTAAGGATCATAAACAACCAAAAAAAAAAATTTTAAATTTCACGCTCGATTACAAGCAGACGAGTTTTTTAAATTGTACAAGTGTCCTTTATCAACGTATTATTTCCTATACCATGTGAGGTCAGAAAATACGTATATAATAAGGGAAAAAAAATAGAGTGTGAAGAATGTTTGGTGTAATATGAATACGGAATCGGAATAGACAACAAAAATTTCTGTATAATGTGTGACTTTCACTATATATGCGACTCGAAGTATTAAATGTTCGACCGAGTAAAAAAAAAATATGTTTTGTCAAAAGAAAACAAAATTTCGAAAGAAAAAAATGCGTACTGGGTTGACTTATTCATGTACCGCGTTATACGGTCTAGTTAAATTGAACCCTTAATAAATTTCCAATTTTATTATGTGGGCTTGAAGAGATAAATAAAAATATTCAAAAGATTACTTACAAAATGAGTGTTGTTAGCATATCGTTTACGATGGAAAAAATTGATTAGAACTTTTTAGTTTCTTCGTGACACCAAAAATGTCATGGGCCAAGTACCACAGGATCCACCGAGCGTTTGGGGCGATACGTTGATTTAAATGAAACAAGTTCTTTTAC
>JANTFA010033117.1:0-15580 GCA_026413405.1 Phytosciara flavipes | reverse complement strand
TGCTGTAAGCAATTTTAACAAGGGATGAATTTAAATAAACTGATTGAAAGGAACATTGCAGGGCAGTTCTATAGACCTCTAACTATATACCGTTCTCTACTCGTACGGGTCCCCCTTATGTTTTTAATATGCCATTCATTCCGCATCTGATGTTTGCATTGAAATTGCATAAAATGAGAGACGTTTTGTTGTGAGTCATTGTATTCATAACGCCTCCGGTCAAACACGATTTGGTTTTCATTGAATGATAAAAGAGCATGGTAAATAAAAGTACATGAGATACCATCGTGACGCATCAACAAAAATCAAAAAAAAAGAAGTGGGAACAGAGTACAAAGAGGAATGTACTTTGAATGTCACATTTTTACCTCGACTCGAATTTCTCATTTTTTAATTGGACTTTTCTCGAAAGAATCATTGAAGCATTTTACGAGAAGAGAAGTTATGTTCAACAGATACCAGCAAACCACAAAAGATAACCATTTTTCGGTTTGTACACCGCCGCCAAGAGCCGCACATAACTTTTAATTATAAATTTGCAACATCAAACGGCAGAGATATCGGGAACACAAATTTAAATTGGAGAAAGGGAATCGTTAGACGAACGGATCATTACAATATTGTTCACGTAGTCGGATACTGTAAAATGTTGCAAACATCCATATTGCTTTCCACTTACTCGACTCTTGTCTTCCCTCGTTGATTGGCCGTACACAGAATTTTTTTGTAGCAACAAAAAAAATGGTTGGGAAAATTAGAGACAAAATCTGCTTTTACCAAGAAGCATTTTCGTTTTCTCGGAAATCAATGAAGAGCAAAAAAACAATCTAGCCAAACCTCTTTGCCATATAATTTACAAAAAAAAACCTTTTGAATGAAAATAATACACCGGAGGGTTTTACTTCGTCTAAATATCGCAAAAAAATGTTGTTAGCGTCTCACGGAGAGACAGGTCGATTCGAAATTCATAATATTTTTTAAATTAAAATAATTTCGCCAAAAAAAAAGGCAGATCGACAGCATTTTCCCGTCTCAAAGATGGCTATGAAGCTCGCTGTTGAATCTTTGTGTTTTCGCATGGAAATAACCCATCTTATAACTCCATCAAGTAAAGAAAAATATATTAAAAAATGGCCCCCCCACCCCCGCTCCGCGCATCACCCCGTTTCTTTTCCCGAATTTTTTGAAAGGATTCTCATGTTTTATTAAATTTTTTATTTTCCCAATATCGAACTCAACAACAAATCCCCTGCTGACTTTTCCGATTCAAATTTCACATTCAATTTTGTTCCCTCATTCTCCTCGCTTCTCCGGGTTAAATTATTAAAAGTTGGCGTTAAAAAGTCATGTTGTGTAAAAGATGCGTTACATTAATGTCAAATAAATGACATGAGCAATATATCGGATGGCATCACTCAAAATTCAATATTAACGGCAATAATTTGATGTGAATAATGACGAAAAAATAAAATTTTTGATTTCACCGAACATCCAGAGGGTTATAACAGAAGAGGATTCAATGTATATTTGATGGGACATTTAAAAAAGAAGTAGAAGTTGAAAATACCGAGATTGAATATTATCCCATCACACTAATGTCAGGCCAATGAATAATTCATTTTGACAAGAAATATACCAAATTTTCGGTTGATATAAATTTCATTTGAAGGAATTACTTTTAAAAACTAAATTTCGTTATCGTTGCCAGGAAAAGCCAGGAAGAGATTTTTTTTACTTTGATTCGTTTACGTTTTCAATTTCAATTTGCCACACTTGAATGTTGTTTCCCGTCGAATTACAGGATTCCAATTGGAGCCTATACACAAATGTTGTGTACCGGCATTTGATAGGGGGAAGGGGTGTCAAGGACTTCGTACGTTTTTTTTAAAGAAAATTTTTCGATTTCTTTAGAATCTAAATCTAATCTAAAATTACTAAAAAAGCGAACGTTTTTTGTATCGAACCCCAGATGTTCCCTTGATATCCTCAATATTTCTGGTTCAAAAAAACTTTCCAGCAATTATTACGCTGAAAAGATTTTCAGAAAATATTTGAACATTTCCCGACGCCTAGGCGCGTGCCTGCGAAGAGACGACAATTTACCTCAAATGATTAATTTCACATTCCGATCAATCAATTCGATTCAATCGATTCATTTATCTAAATGAGATGGATTGTCAATCAATCATGTCCATTGACTTATAAATATAAATAGGAAAAATTTTTATTGATTGCCATATTTCACTTTGGAAGCTCAAGTAACTATTTATCGAGTATTGAGTTGGCCGGTTTAATTTTTGCCACGTGGGGTTTACGGACGGATCTAGAACCAATGAAGGTAACTGGTTCTATCTGGGAAAACTTACCAGCGTTTTTCAGACAGGAACATTTGCAGCTCTTTGCAGAAAGTTATCATCTGTTCAGACAGCGAAGCTGCAATCAATGCGTTACTTTCGCGTATAAACTTGAGCCTGATGGGTCTGTATAATCAGATTAGTTTCGTCTGGGTCCCTGGACATTCAGGTGTGGAAGGTAATAAGAGCCGTGAACCTGAACCTGATGTCCCAATTCCACGATCGCTTTGTGCGAATGCTCTGAAGAACTGGGTCAGGGTTAAACATGCTGTACGACGTTGGGGTACTTATAATTGAGTATTACACACGAAGCATTTTCTTCTAGAATAAACTGCAAAGTGGAGTAGCGAACTCCGAACGTTATTTGTGAATGCCCGATATGAGACAGGTCCCTGGTAGGTACGCAGAGGTTTACGTGATTTGAACGATGAGGGGAACAAAACGACAAAGGATCTGTGTTCAATATTGCAGCTGTCTATAATTTCATAGATCCATTTGGTCTTGATTCCGTTCTTTACCAGAACGACAAGCAATAAACGAACTTACTATCCAAGTTTATTGTTCATTCATCGTTGATCGCTTACAGGCGGTGAAAGATAACTTTTCGAAATCCGTCACCCCGTCAATATTTGCGATTGCTTTTTTTGGAATTACTATCCAATTCCGTAAAGTATATTACCTGACATCATTTTCTGTTTCCATTATATTGAATCATTGTATCACGACTCCCGACGACAAATTCTCATTCAATATTATTCCCTCATCTGGATGTTTCGTCGATGTGTATTTTGTGCAATTTTCTACCGGAAAATTGTCAACGTTACAATGGCAAAATCCTTTATCGTTTTTATCGAATTTATTAAATTCACAAGGAGACAACAATTGTGTTGTCGACGATGTACATACAAGAATATTGTGTACGTTCGTTTCTGTGTTCACTATTTTTACTATTTCGGTTACATCCAGAGGGAGAGGAGCACACACAGCTAAACTGTTTAAGATATCAATTGGCTCAAAAACATAAATATCAATGAAATTTTTGTGTAAACAATTTTTCTTTGGTAATTCTCCCGCAGATCCTCTTTGGAAATGCCACCTCCGAAATGAAAAAGTGAACCGGATGCCAAATTCCTGCTTACTTTTATCTAAATGAAATGTTTCTTGTGTGCAATATCCTTTCTTTGTGCACAAGCGGATATGTGTTTATTCCATTGAATAGACTTTTTTTCTTTCTTTTTCCCTTAAACGTATGTATCGACATTGGCTGCCTTGTGTGCTGTATTGTATTACGTATGGCATGCATACCAACTGAGTCGGAGTAAAGGGAAATAGCTGGATATTGACGGAAAACGAACCATAAATATATTGAATCCAACACAATTGTTGGAGTGGTGATGGGTGGTAGTGAGCTTCGTCACAGGACTGTCAAGCAAGGTGAAAGGTGGACAGAAATACGACGGTTGCCGGAAGAAGAATTCGTCAGGTGTGTTTTCTAAATTCAGATAAATGAATGACTGGAATTCCAGATATATTTATAACCCTGACGTAATTTATCGCAGAAGCAACGGTGTATTGATTGACTAATCAAAAATCAATTTGCCCCATAAGGGCATACGGCCAGGGAGAGAGAGAGAGAGAGTGTGTGTGTAATTACATGAAGTTTCTTTTCATTTCTGCTTCATTTGAAAATGGTAATCGGTTAGGGATTCCCATCAGTGCACACAAGGTGTTACATTGATGAGTTAACTGGAACTGAATTTACGGTTGAATGATAAGCGGGAACATTTTTCGCAAATTGTTCTGAGAATGTCTGGTATGTTCGTGAAGCTTCGGATTGTGGTAGAAATGCAAAGTGGTTTCGTTGGGCTACTTAGTAACAAGTACGATTGTCTTAATTAAGGACCACTCAAATAACTCTTTTCGTCAATTTTTGAGCTTAAATCAGTTGTCGCCATCATAAATAGCTTTTGTATTTGAATAAATTGAAGACCTAGATTTCTTTGGATCATTGTATAAGCAAACACGTTTTATTGTGCCGGCTGGCATACGAGCAGTGTACGACATATAGCTAATCGTCCATAAAAGGCAGACATTTCAAAACTACTCTGCATCTTCCGATGATTCCATTTAGACTCATCCCTTGTTAAAATTGCTGATAGCAATTTCAGCATTCCCATACGAAGTATAATTTCAGAATTTACCTCTGAAAGAATTCATCAAAATAAAGTTAAATCTACTTGAAAAATGGTAAACACAAAAATCCAAAATGGCGGCTGGAGGCCATTTTCTCAGGTCACCGAAAACAGTTCAACGACTTCTTGGTTTTCATCACTTTTCAAACAACAAAGAAAAAGTTTACGAAAATCCGATGAAATTTACTTGATTCAAATGCAGAAAACACTTGAAGCCCTGGCTGCCCTCACTCGAAGGCCTCTAGCTCACGATTCACTGAACTGATTTTAACGAAATTTTTTCCTGTGATTCAGGGAATTGAATTTGACGTACGACAAACGTGCGATGAATAGATTTGCCCTTCAATTTGCATAAAAAAGTATTTAATTTTTTGATCAAACTAGTGCCATATCAGAGCTTGGAAATATTTTCTTTTCTCAACGGACATTCTGGGTTTCTTTTAGAAATTTCTTAAAATCCTTCTCGAAGGTAAACTTCCGTAAATATTTTTAATAAAATTCAGCAACCTACACCTATAAAAATTGACTTAGCGATCAAGCGTATTTTCTTTGTCGTGAATAGTGTTGTTGGTTTACCCAGCTTTAATGGTGGCCTACCACTTCCCCGCATGTGTTATATCGTGTTTGGTGATGAGGTGAATACTTTCATTTCGCTTATGATTCGCTAGAGATGTACGTGCAAAAAAGGTACAGGTAGCCTCTGGAGGTTGGTTGTCTTTGGGGATTATTCAAGACTTTAAACAAAAATAAGAAATTCTGAGGCAGAAACATTCGGGAAAAACTGAAAATATTTTTCAGAATTCAGTAACTCCACACTGCTTCCTTGGTTACACAAATAGCTATTACAGAGTACTTCAACGTCAAGTTGAATGAAATATTCTTTTCTTGACACATCGCAATTTGAAATTTGCTTTCCGTTAGCTTAACGATTCGGTGAATGGAATTTAGTGGTAGAAAACTCCGATTCGAAATCAAATATCACAAGAACTGCAAGTAAATTTAGAGAGAAAATTATCTTTAGCATTTAAAAATAGTCGTGTTTTGAACGTATTATAATCGATGGATATTAAACTAAAATTAAATTCACATAAAATAGACAAGTTTTTGCAGAACCAACAAGATAAATTTATTATTACTTAGAAGAGACAGTTGTAACCTAGGGTGTGTTTAACTTAACCAGCACCTAAATATAAATGGATGTGTTTACATTAAAATAGTAATTGTAGGACAAAATAATTAAGAAAAATATTTGCAAAAAGGAAAGACAGCAAATCTTTCATCAATTAAACGTTTTAATTATTAAAAATTACGCATAAAATTAATGGATTCAGCATCATAATAACCCTTCGATTTAAAAGAGAATTTACAAAACCACAAATGAGATTTTGTAAATTTTTAAAATTAATTTATTCATTGTGACGCGATGCCGTTTCGGCAACGATTTAATCCTAATGGAGGCTGAATTCAAAACCCAAACGGAATACAATTTTCCCCGTCCCAAATCAGAATTTTTTTTAAAATATTTATTTTGAGCTGTAGGTTGTATCGAGGACTAATATGTTGCGGTATGTAACCTTCCAAAAAGCACACAAAATTCCTTTTTAAGTTTTTGTTTTGATATGCATCGTCAGAATATCTCTTCAACATTATGCCGAGAGATTTAACTCTGACATCAACGAAAACATGTATTTTCCTTGTATGTCCACGAGGTAATCGGAGCCAACGGCATTTTATTCAAGAGATGTCATTAAAATGGACAAATTTTCGAATTTTGCATGGTGCAGATAGATCAAATACCACATAATATGCAACAGCGTCATCTGTTATCGACGGCGATAATTAGAGAGTACAGGATGAGCTTCGTGACATCCTGGTCTTAATAAGCAAAATGTGTGTTTGAACTATTGAAGTAGTAGATTCAATTTAATGTAAAATGGTTGCGTTGAAAGACGTTTAAAGTTCGCACCTGGTGAAATGTTAACTGTGTGCAAAATCAAAAGATTTCCAAGAAAATTTGGTTTTTCACCATGTTAATTGAACCGAAGGAAATTCGGTGTCCATTGCCTTGAAACCCTTCTTCCACGAAAAAATTGTATTCAGATTTTGAATTCAAGTTGGGATTACATCGTTGGCCTAGAAATATTCCATATTTCTGTGTACTCGACATTTTTCGGTCGCATTATAATTTCAAATTTCAGTGTGTCGTTAAAACATTTCGTCCTTATTGTCAGCAAAAATGTTTCACGATTTGTTGCTCTCTGTGACATTCCATTCTGCATGTAAATTTTCTCGAAGAAAGAAAATAAATTTTCGAGAAAAATGCGAAATTATGGAAAACATTCATGGGATTGGATGGGTATACCATTACAAGAGTGTGGGATGGGGGGAGGATATAGTGTGTTATACCATGGAATTGGTTTTGTTTGTTTGTTTGTCGGAATTAATGTAATGTGTGGGAGGGGAGAGAGACATGAGAACATCTCCTTTCGAACCGAATGAAGAAATAAAAAGCAAAATTTGTCGAACACATAAGTTTTTCCGAAGAAATCTTCTGGGTGTACTTCAAACAATGTTTCATAAAAACAAATTTCGGTGACTACATTGAACACATAATTTGTGTCCCATTTGACTGAAGAAAAAAACAACAAATCCAAAGAAGAAGAAGCAAATGGTTAACTTCAAATGAGTAATATTTTTCAACAAAATGATATGTTAACAACAAACATCCTTCATTTTTTGGGAGCATAAAAAGATACCCCAAAAATGTTTCGTATAATGTGAAATTATAATGGCGCATATTTTTGGCATCGTTACACATCTGAATAAATTCAAAATGTAGAACAGAAAAGTGTGTGTGTGTGTGTGTATGAGGATGTGGATGTGTGTGTGTGTGTATATAAGGCATCTTTGAGCTAGTTTTTATGGATAAGACAGTTTTTGTGATGTTTGATTTTAGAAAGGAATATTTTCACAAAAGAAAAAGGGAAAAAAGGAACGTCTAAGCCGAACAACAAGCAAAAATCATATGAATGGATTTAAGAAACAAACTTTTTCCCGGTCATGAAAAGAGAACTTTTTTCTACCATTTCTCCGAGGCCACTAATTCGGACAATCGAAAAGTTCACTTCTGTTTCCCAACCACAATGACCGAATTGTCATGGGCATACATTTTTACAATCGAAAAGTTTACCTGTTCCCAAACACAAATAACTAATTTGTCATGGACTGGGCATACGGTGTTTTTTTTCGTCTCCTTCTCTGTTGAAATGAAAGAGTGTCCGTTTTATATTATGGTAAATTACGGTGTCCTCTGTTCTGGCATTTTCATTTTTGACGAGTTGAAAGTTTTCAGTCCTCGCTGAAGGCAAGGGCTTTAATCCGACAAAGTGTCCAACCAATTACGTAAAGTAATGTTGTTCGCAAAACCCTGCGGGAAATATTCCCAATAATGTCAGCAGACAAAGAATGATTTCTGTGATTGTACCCTTTAAACTTTCGAAGAAATTTGAATACACTTTGAGCCTACGGTCGACCTGCCAATACATTTTCCCAATCGTCATGAACGGTTAGAGACCATTTTTATTTACATTCAACGACAATCCAAAATGTTTCGTATGCACACAAACTTTGCACTCTCCGGAGACGAACGACTCCATAGTTGCAATAGAAACCACAGGTCCATTGCTACGATTTACGGAAAAATTACGAAAAATCAATTTCCATTCCCACCTATTCATACGCTGCATTACATGTGTCTAGGGAAATATCGTTCCGAACGACATAACGAAAGAAGAACGGTTTGAAAGTTAAACGTCGTTTGTCTGTTGCAACAATCAGAAAAAGTTTTTTTCTGGAAATTGTTTTACTCAATTTGCTTGTGTCGTTACATCCAAACCATACCTTGGAGACCATCATAATTGAGCGCACACAGATATAGCCAGAATGGTGGCAGATAACCAGTGTGGTGGTTAGTTAATGTCGGTTTCTGTTAATTGTGTCGGACTGGATTTTCAAATAATTGCTTTCTTGTGTAAGAGCCGGGGAGTGTGGATCATAGTACTGGGTTGTCATATTTGTCTGATTGCAACACCACCGTGTACTTTATGTCCCATGACGACATCAAGCCGTGACGACATTTCATACAACAAAGGAAAACATTTATCGATACCAATTTACATATCCGATGGCCCAGCAAAATGTAAAAATAAATTTTGAAAACCGAATATGAATGATGTCAATGCTTATTAAGTATTTTCGTAAGCCATATTCGACATAACATAATTCCGTCGAATTACACAACCGATGTCATAACCTACAGACATATATACTGAGCGCTCGTTTAATGTACACAGCGTATACACATTCGTACCACATCCTGCAATGTAATTTTTTATTCATCAAAAGAAAAAAATGTTCCAACCATAAATTGTGAAATGTTCGATTGAGCGATCCTATTTTGTATTTGGTAACCGTTTGGAATTTTCTCTTTCACCCCAATAGAACTGGGTATTGATGTCATGGGTGTTTCTGTTTGGCTGATTTCAGGGCGAAAATCTTTCAACTTTGTCGAGGTACTCTCTGACTGTTTACTTCGGAATTGTCGACTCTTCGCCCAATCAATCGGTATAATTAAGTGGAAGGGATAGAGACGAGCAGGTTGGCCTGTAAAGTCGGGTAAGCCGTAACCCGACCCGACGCCGACGCGTCAGATTTTCGGCTGGTCTTGTAGTGAGTTGGGGTTGGCTCTGTTTCGGGTTTTAAAAAATGAGTTTCGAATTGGGCCGAGAAAACCTGATTCAATTCGATATTTCCATAATGACTAAGAAATGATACAACTTCAGTACAGTAACTTCACCTAATGACAGATTTATTATGAAGTAGTAGATTACGTACTGGTTTGGAGACTTTTATTTTGACAAGTGTGGCGTTTGCAGCTCGAGCCGAAGGCAAGGGATCCAACCACTCAAGTAAAAATAAAAATCTGCAAACCAGTATGTTGTTTTACTCGCCAAGCCTCTGCGAAATAGAAATTACCGCAAATGTCATCAGGTAATGAATCATTTCCCAGTGGTGCAGCGAGTAAAAGACTTTATTACACAAGAAGTCTGTGTATTGCAACACCGTTTGTACGTATTGTATTGCTAGAAAGAATTTGTCCCCAAAGCATTTTAAGGAAGCCGTGGTTTTTCACCTTCTAACTCAGCTACTTTAACTTTGATAAGAAGCCAGTGATCGTTAGAATTAGAAATCTGCTAAGAAGGATCGTTAGAAATCTATCAGCGCCGACAGAAACGTGTGATGTAAATTAAATTTTTCCGGACGGACCCGGCTAGGACGGGTTTCATAAGCAGATAACGGGCTGGGCCGGGTTAAAAATATGTCAGGTTGCCACGAGTTCGGGTTCCAAAAACGAATAACGCATTGGGTCAGGCTCGGATGGATGTCCCTAAGAAAAACCTCAACGCGCTCTACAAGGGAGGCAAATAGAAATATTTGTTGAACATTTTACATGCACGAGTGATTGTTGAATGGGCACCGAAACGAGCAAACGAAACAAAAAATTGTGTTCAACTTTATGGAACATGGAACAGTCATTAACATAATTACATATCGATCAATTCACGATTATAATTTCGATTATACGTTTGCCTCATTCAATTTGTATACTTGAGTCTATTGAGGCTTTTAAGGATGGTTCTTGTGTTTTTTAATTCGACGCGCATTTAAGCAATCGAAATATAGTGCTCGTGGTAAATGCCAATCCAGTCAAGAGAAAGATGGATATATTATAGCTTGTCATTTAGCCAGTGGTTGGTGTGGTGATTAATTACATCGATTCGAATATGGTTAGCCTCCACCACATTTTTGGTCTTTTTATTTTTAGTCCTTTTGGGAGAATATTTTTAGAAAATTGACATATTTTCGACAATGACAAATTATCGCTACATTTAACGGGGCAGCAATTTAATTTTCCGTGTACGCGGAACGTGTGGTGTGACGCGGACTATTGAAATTGTGTTCCATTTAGTCAAGTTCAGAATCCGATAACTTGTGCACGCTTCGTACATGCCGCACACCGGCATATATACATGTAATGAGGGGCCGTTGAATGACAACAGTTGTGAATATTTTATGAACACACACTGAACTGAACAATATTCAAAATGTCAAAGAGACCGAATTTCCCATAATCGAACTTAGTCTGTTGCATGCTATTTTTGGATAACCAGTCAACGTTCGGCATTTTATTGTTAATATGAATGAACCAATCAAAATCAAATTATTGTTCAGAGTTCTTATAGCTAACATTGGGTTAAAGCCCATTCATGTCTGGTTAAGTCTGGGTTAACAACTTTTACTTTTGGCAATATGTTTTGCTGGTAATTTTCGGGTGATGTAATGGTAAAGGTCTGGGTTTGAGAGGAGTTGAAACAATTTGATTTATCGATGAAATGCTCAAAGCAGTGAAAGCTCTGGCTACTGTTATCATGCAAAGCATAATGTATCATGATTTTGAAGACATCTTAAACAAGTGAAGTAGCAGATTTAATGGAATTCTATAGCAGCGTCTCTGCTCTTTAGATCAACATAAAAAGAAAAATTAAACTTGGGAAGACGTAACTTTCTTTAACAAATTTGGGGCTCGATAATTCGATGCGAGTGCTAAATTTAAATTCAAGGTAGAACGAACCTTCTTAACATCTTACAAAATTCACTTACTGAACAGTCGTAAAAGAATCTGATGCTCGGGTGTACATATGTGCTAGTGCCAAGATGCCGTGGGTCGTCTAGAAAGTTGAATGAGAATTTTCTCGAACTAATTATTGCCTTGTTATGATGCCTAAGTTTAAGAAGAAGAAGAAGAAAAACTTTTTCGGTAGGTGAGAAGATGAAAATATTTGTTGTGAGGTCATTGAACGCTGAAAGGAGAAAGTTTTCGTACATTTAACGAGGTACTTAAAGTCACTAATTTGTGAGCTCGTTAGCGTATTGAGAGGACGTCCCATTTGATTTCAATATTATGAATTTGCGCCCCGTTTCTATTTTCCCCTTATGCATCCGTTTGTCAGCATAAATATTTGATTATATCAAAACGAGCACGGAAAAATGGTCGCTTTAAAAATACACTCACCGAAGCTTTGCACCGGGGTTATATTTAGCGATCCTATTTTTCGGATTTTATTTCTGTATTTAAAGAGTCAACGTCAACTTTCCTTTTTTTGGAACAGAGAAAATTACCGTTGCGTGTCAGTCGGAGGACCTATTGTTTTATTATATGGTTTTGAACCAGGTCATGATTACCTCACACAAAATTTATATCGAATGGAAAAACAGAGAAATAAAATCTCAACCCGGTCTGGGGGGGGGGGCTATAATATGAATGAATTGGAAAACATTGAAAATGTGTCATTACAGTGTTTGTATAAATACAATTCTGAATGGATTACATTTCGAGTTATATAAAAGCGAAATATGAATATTTGATGATTCATTTGTGTGTCTCAGTGTATGGGAAACGGTGTGTCTGTACACAGCCATACACCCGTACACATATGCGGCATTACAAGTCTGCGTTTATTTGCTTGTTGGCTGGATTTATTGTAACTTGTTGATTTGCCACATTTATTCCACAGTCAGTCTTGTTATCCATCTATTTATGGTTATTAGTCAGACAGATCAATTAATATGTTAAAAGAAGCAAAATATTGATTGGAAATGATGAAAGTGATTAGAGAACGCGTTTGTAGCTTGTAAGAGTATGCTTTGATGGTAATGAATTGGGTGATTCGAGTCATATTTTCCGGTTTTGAAGCAGTCTATAAGCTAATTTTGATAAGCTTTCTTGATGTTCTTTCCACACTTGTTGCACGTCTTATAAGTGTCCATTGTACAGATGAAGAGACAACAAAAACTCTCCTCCCCGTCCTCCTCCTCCTCCATCTAAACCAAACTGATGAGTAAATCCTTTACCACATATGTACTACGACCAATACCCGCATCCCTTCCCCCCCCCTACTACTACTATGAAATATACGACCATCTGAATCCTTCCACTGTTATTGCTTAAAAATAAAAATTTATTTAAAATTAACAATTGAGAATATGGAAAAGGATCTTTTTGATTTTTATCTTCTCAAAATGATTGTAGCAAATTGAGAATTTTGAAAATTCATTTTGTTTACGAATTCAAGTCGAATTTTGTATTTATTTCAATGCACAAACAAAGAATATCTGCCGAGTTTGCTACTGTTATTTTGAAATTGTTTCCGTCTTTTTTGGTAATGAAATATATGGAAAAAGATCTGTCGAAAGAGAAGTTGAATTTAGTTAAAAAGAAAACTAAAACAAAAAAATGTTTTCAAAAAGCAATGCACTATTATGCAAAACAGAAAGACGTTGAAGAAGGAGAGGAGTATAAAATGTAAAAACATTTAAAACAACAAACCAAAAAGAAAAATTGAACAAAAAAATTATTAATTGTATTACAACGCACCAATTTTGCACTTAACAATTGCACCGAATTGCACTTATTTACAGCACCTTAGTATTAATCAATCCTTTTAAAAAAGGAAGAAAGAAAGCAAGATATAAAAAAGCCCGAAATATTTGTGATGCATAAATTGATATGCATGAAAACCGAACATTAAATTTAACGATATGAAATTTGAAAATTTACAAAATTTAACGCAAAAATCTAACACATTTGCACATTGCACCAAAACACAATTTCGACACAATTTCAAATATTTCTTTGTTTTCTGTTGACTTTATTTATGCGAGGGGCAGATAAACTAGAAAAGCTTCTGTCAACCAAAAAATCCGGAATGGGACCACACTGAAAAGAGATGGAAATAGTTGCAAAAGAGCTGCAAAAAATTGCAAAAAAGCGGCAAAGAAGGAGTTGCAAAAGAGCTGCATATAAAAAGAGTTGCACGTGAAAAGAAACGAGTTGTATTTTCAGTGCGGTCTCACTCGATAAAAAAACCCTTAAAGTTGAAGAGAAAACCTAGAAAATTCTAAAACTCCTTCAGGAGTCCTTCAGGAAAATCATCAGTCAGCCAAGTTTTCGTTTATCCGCCCTCTCCAACCTACACGTGCTTGTCCTTTCTAGCTTAAAAAAACCAGTTAACCGTTTCCTTTTGTTATACCGCCACCGGAATTAGAGTGCCCCATATGCACACTTGCTAAGCTTTTCGATAGAATATGAACTCAGAATTAGAAGTGAAATCATTTCTGCTGACAAACGTTTCGCTAAGCCTTACAAGGTGGACCGGACCGCAAGTCAAAGTTTCCCTTTTTAACATGAGTTACTTTGAGGGCTTGAAAAACGTTTCACATAGTTCACATTTGAAGTTACAGCGGGAGAAAAATAAGAAACGACAAAGACAATCCAATTTGCGTTATTCATTTCGCATGCTATACACGTTACTTGACATACACATACGTATGCATAGTAATGTGGACGTCGCATATGGAATGAATAACGCAAATAGGATTGTCTTTGTCGTTTCTTGTTTTTCTCCAGCTGTAACTCGTTTTTTCGCTAGATTTTTAAATGTTCTGAAACCTCCTACTGTTTCTATATTCGTTTAATAATGTTTAACCTTCAGCAATTACCATTGCATGCAATACTTGGTCATATCCACCTCAACATGAACGTCACCTACCAACGAATTCCTTGGTCAATAGAAAATGTCAATGACGTTCTACTTAGATGCAAGATGAGCAATAAAATTCTTAATTAAAACTGAGCAATGAAGCGTGTGTTCGTGCTGTAGAAAGGTTCTCTCCAAAATAAAGACCATTCCATTACACAATGTGAATTTCACATCTAAGCAATTTTCCAGTTCTATGAATCCGCTCCATAAATTTTCAAATTTTATCAGTTTAAAAAGCCTACGCTCCCAAATAAGAGCTGACGCTGTGACATTATCAAAATCAACATAAAGACAAGAACTTTCGCGTTGGTTTTGATTTGTAGCAAACTTTACAAAAATTTTTACGAAAAGTTCTTTTTTTTCTTCATTTTGATGAGCAATCGACTGGATTCACTGAATTGCAAATAATATTCCATTTTTCAGATAATAATTTTCTATTTGGCAAACACATTTCTGTCGCAAAAATTTGTTTTCTTCTATAAATCAACCCACGCGACGAACGTAATAAATAGCCAGGGCCCCGCGTTTCATTTGTTTTTTTGTGCCTTCGCTTTTTTTAAAAGTCAAGTTGCATTAAACCGTCTCGCGTACATGATGGGCGGTTGTAAACCCACATTCATGTGTGGAAGGAGCGGACGGAATTTTATGGAATTGAAATGGTTGTATGTAATAAATGTAAGTTGTTTACCCCCGAACCGCCGACTCTACAGACAGCGTTTTAGTGTTCCAGTGTGTTCAGAAAGCCAAACACAAATATTGATTCACACACTTTCCAATATTAATAAATAATATTTTGCACCACATTGATTTTCACATGGGGGCTCACCACTCTGGGTGGCGTTTTTCGTTCGTTGTTCATTCTCTTAGACTCGTATTCGTCTCACAAAGACTGTATCAATTCAACAACATTATGCCGCACAATATTTTATTCAAGATTTGAAGACGGGCGAAAGTCTGTTTCATGTATTATCAATACATCGATGAATTAAACATTATTTTTATTGTACTATCGAGAAGCTATAGCCAGGGAATAACATTTTACGATACACAAAATGAGTTATTATACAAATGTGAATGGTGTGTGTGTACTTACATGACTAAACCTTACTATCCTGATGCCTATACACACACACGATATGGATGATTACACATCTTACTCATATTTTCTTGGAATGTTGTAGCAGAAGAAGAATAAGAAAAAGATTTTCCGATTCGTTGTGGAATATAAATTACGTATTCCCATTAAAGATAAATACGAAAATTTTGTTATCGGTTCTCGGAATACATATTTTCTTGCTCTGTATAACTCTAAGCCACTAAATTTTGCTTTGTTACACAATACACAACTTATAAACCACCCCATCCCTTCCCGAAA